>CAJQUW010006447.1:0-68193 GCA_907163375.1 Prostheceraeus crozeri | reverse complement strand
TGTTTTCTTATATATGTTTTCTAAAGGATGCAGTATCAGAGATCACATCAGTAGATGAACTTTCAAGCAGTAGATGAAATTCAATTTTGCATTTTGCAATACTACTGATGTAATATCTTATCACATGGATAAATATAGATATCTGGATTAATAGGTAGTTTATACACTTTTTCGTCTACTTTATATTAACATGGGGACATAGGCAATGGAGGAATAGAAATGCGCATAGACAATCGACTCGTCTCGGCTTCGTTACAACTCGTCGATTCTCAGAGCATATCTCCTACATAGAGGTAATTACGTAATAGATAATGCACAGATTTGAAGTCATTATTGCTATAATTACCGAGAGTCGAAGGCTCGAGGTTATTGTGACAAATAATGACCGAAGAAATCTATGCATTATCTGTTATAATGCATGACTTTTTTCATAGAAGTCTGCACCAGGTTAATAATTTCCAACCAGGAAAATAGTTACCAGCTTCGTGGAACTTATTAACCTCTGGACATAGAAATCCTTGCAAAATCATGCATTACATGTATATGATACATAATTATTAACATATAGATCTTAAATCTCAGATGAAATAAATTCTAGGATTTATCTGTAGATAAAATATGATAATTAGGTTTTTAGATGTCTTTCCAGGTTTATATTTTTTTTTAGATAAAACAATATTTCTTAGATATTTGAGCTGTATTAACATTACAAGAAATATCTATTTTACAATAGATATCGTGAACAACGAACTGTCAATGGCACCACTTAATTTGAGGGTCCTTTGTTGATGATTGTAACACGCGAATTTTCATGGAAATGAAATGAAAATGTATTGTTCCTTTCACTCGCTTGCATGTTACTGATCGATTGATTGTCAATCACGACACTGGTGTTGTAGTTGTGAATTTCTGAAATTCGTTTGTAGTTTTTCACGCCGGTGGTGGTGCGATGACCAGTGCGACTCATAATGAGCTGCTCATCAATACCTTGGTCGAAAAGACGTGTAGCGCAGGTCGCTCGAAGACTGTGATTTGTCTTGTGTCCCTGAATCCCAGCTTTCATACATAGTCGACCGACTGTTTCCCCAGAACATTATGTCCGATAGGTAAATTCTTGTACCATGCAGATTTGGGATTAGAGATTGGGGTCAAGTAGAAAACGTCAGATTGAATGTCATTTCTCTTCTGGAGATATTTCATTAGCAGAAAGGCATGGGATCGTGACGGATTAGTAACAGAATATTAATCTACATGATTAACAACTTTAGGATCCACTTTACGATATTTGAGTCCACCGTTATTGGTCTTCGAAACATTTTCGGCGTATCTTAAAGTATAATATGGCTGTGTCTCACTCGGGTTAATAATTGAAATTTGGGATAATGTCAACGTTCTGTGCTCCTTTCCACTTCTTAAGGCGAAGTGTAGTCCATTAAGGTACAGCAAGGTGTCAATCAGTGTCTGAGGACTGCTGTCCCCTAAAAGACCTCTGGACCACAGAATTTCTTCTTCGTCATTGGAAATCACTTCCGCTTGTCTTCTGTGGCATCCAATCCCCGCAGAAGCCGATTCTTTGCAAGTCATGTCTAAGACATTTTGAAAATGTCGAAATTCTGTATCTTTGAATAAGTTCATTTCATTTTTATTTTCATAAAAGGAGGCATTGATTCCGGCAGTAATGGATACTAACGTGTTCCGGGGGTACCGATCGCCATTTTTCTTTCGTATTTCGTAGATGAACTTAGAAAGCCAATAGTCAATCGAATTTCTTCGGCAGTGTAGCAAATCATGAAATTCACGTGGGAAGGGATGGAAATTAGATTCGTCAATTGGCAGATGCCTATCATAAGCCCAGGTATTATATAAGTTTACTGCCCACTTATTGCGGTTCTTCGTTCCTTCGGGTACTTGTTCTAAAGCTCTCTTTTCTAATTGTTGATCGCTTACTGGTTCTGCAAATCGTTTTCTTTTTCTATCTGACCCTAATGTTGGTGCAAGCTCCTCATTCGCTGTAGTGGATGTGGTTGGGTTCAATTGAATGTTTTCATTTTCATCAATTTTTAGAATCTGATTGATTTCTTCTATAGTTAGTCCAGAAATCATGTTGTCTGGAAATCTCGAGAAGTCGATTACTGGCTACTGATCCATATCAAGCTCCAGATACAAATGTCAAATTGCTGCTATGGCATTATTTCATATTTGAGATAATGTTTATAACTACCATGATACATTGATATCATCATTCTGAATGATGAAAATTCTATGCATTGATTCAAACTCTACAGATATCATTTCCAGGTTTTTTATGTCAAAATAAAAACCTGGTTTTTATGGCATAGCAATTTCATATTTTATAATAGTTAAAATGTGTTTTCTATGTCATTAAAAGACATAAAAACCTCAGGCCTGCGGCCTTCGGTTTTATAGCTTTAATTAGGGCTGTGGAGCCGGAGCCTTAAGGAGCCGATGGTTTTGGTCGGAGCCGGAGCCGATTTATCACAAAGGCTCCGGCTCCGATAGTTTGAGCTTTGATATAGATCTAGAATTTTGAAAGTTATTAATTGGCATCATAAAAAAAATTAAATCATTTGAAATCTACACTCTAAACCAGCACCTCCTAAATCACACACTGAAGCGAGACACTATTCGTAACTAATAAAAAAATTCTAAAGCAAATCGTTTTAGGAGGCTAGCGCACTAGTGTTATTGTTCTCTTTAGTATGTCAGCATTCTATTTCACGCAACCTCCTAAAATTCTAGTGTGTCGCACTTTAGGATGCAGATTTCTTCGATTTTAGGAGGTGACAGTTTACAGTGTAAAGATATGTCTTTTAAGTATACCAATGATCTGTCCTCCACGACATCTTTCTTTGCAGTTGCCGCCTTCTTTTGTATTATATTTATTATATATTTACACACATGTGTAATATTTTTTTATTGCATATGCTTCGTAAGACTAATTTCCATATTGACAACGTATTCTCCAAAATCCATTAATTTGAAGACTTGTTATATGCATGCTAACTAGATGATTGTAGATTCCTAGAGACAAGTCGCCAGTCATTTATGTACACATTTCCAGTTCAGTCAGCAAAGATAATATAGCTACATTTCTTGCGCAATGTCTTAAATCTAATACGGTTACTATGTAGGCTATCATCTATCGGTATGGCTACTGGCATCTGTGACAATGCCAATTTCCTTAGATTGTATTGTAGGCTCTTGTGCAGTCCCCCCACCTACATTTTTCAAAACAATCGATTATTCAATTTGATCAATTTTGATTGGAGGGATAACTCTTCACACTCACACGAATGACCTGACTACAAGTCCTCACATGGCTATAGCAATAAGCGACCCAGCCACTTCTAGTAGCGCCCTATTATTTTAAAGGTATCTCATTCACAATGAATTTCCTTTGACTTCAAAATTCAAAGGGTATATTTCAATGCGAAAAACCCGAAGGCAAATTACAATGTTGACTTGCAGACAAAGTTTGCGACCATGACATCGCAATTACCCACGTAGATTTTTACAACAGCACGGAATGCTTCACTCAAACCGGTGATGCTGAAACGGACATCCAATGGTGTTGCATCTTTTGACCAGAGAAAAAATGGGGGGGAGGACTGCACAAGAGCCGTATCGTGTAATAATATTTCCCCAAATGTCATAGACCTGTGGATTTCAAGAATTTTCATTATTATTTTTTCCGTCTGTCAACACTTTATGCTGATATCATGCTGACTTATATGTAAACAATAAAAAAAGACTGAGACGCTCTCAATAAAGGCGCCTTTTGACCTCCCTTTTCTATTGTCTGTGACATTAAACCGCACGCGCATTCGAAAGCTAGCAAAGTAGATGGGATTTCTGCTCGGTGCTCGCAGTCAAATTTTTATTATGTATAGCACCCTGCAACATACTGTGTGATACTCCGAGTTCAGCTTCATCAGCCTAACCATCATCAGAGGAATAGTGGTAATGTGCTATACATAAATTGAATATAATAATATACATGAATCATTGATGAACTATTTAGTGCAACTTTACGCCATAATGAAAAATACGAAATTAATATAATGTAAGTTAGGCCTTAACTTATTAAGTATGCTGCATAGAATTACAAAACTTGTCCTAAATTAGATATTTTTAATTTTTTTAAGTATAATTTTCAATTGTACATTTCTAGCCTACACTGCAATGAGGCTATCTAAATTACAATTTCTACAGATGATGAGTCGTGGGCTACCCACCGATCATATTATTCATGGACCAACAGACTATTGAATAAAGACAATAACAAATAACAACCTAAGCTAGCCTATATACACTTTAATATTCAATAAAGCAATTGATATCTTTATTGATACGGTATATTTGGCTATATAGCCGATACCCTTTCCATGTTCGAGTAGATACAGGCCCTATAAGCTATTTAGAGGCATACGCTATCCAGTTTCACATTCAAGCTTTGTTAAAAAGCTTATACTACTATTCGGCCCCTGTGACGGCTAATTAGGTATATCATCATCACTCATGTGGTCTTACTTAATGTAGCCTCGTAGTAGACTGGTTGCAGGCTAGGCCAATTTATATTTAGCCAGTGCGGGAGATCTTTATCTAATTTAACCAATCTTGGCTATAACTTTATTTTATCTTTCAGAGATAGTCAATTCATGCAAAAATATATGACAAGTATGTTATTTGTCATTATATTAGGCTATTATCATTTTTATTATTGACTTAAGTCGTTGCTTGTTAATGAAAACTAATTTGATGATTGTAGCAAGCCTCTAAAGGCCACACCGTTATCCAAAAAACCCGTTCAACGGATCCAGGATAACCAGCATAGATAGAACTTGAATTTGAAGTCGGAGCCGGAGCCGGAGCCTTTCACATCAGTGTCGTGGAGCCGGAGCCGATGAGATAACGCATCGGCTCCACAGCCCTGGCTTTAATGACCAAGAAAACACATTTTAACTATTACAAAATATAGCGCTAAATACAGAACAGTCGTCATCATCTACTTTATTGCTATTATAATTCAGAAGAAACTCGTTTTGAATTATTCAATCTATTTGAAACGAAGGCATCGATGGCTGACACTTTTTGATGATGTTTTGACGAACAATTGTAAGAAATTTTGATATTTAGGAAGAAATCTATCGGTGGTCCCAACCAAAACTAAATTTAAAAGGTCAGACTTTCATATTTTGTCTATATCTAACTGTCCACTTGTCATTACATTATTTAACAACTTTTGAAGGAACGAATATTATGCATAAATGACCAAATGACCTGGCATTTAACATTTTATAAGGTACTAAGCCAAGTATTAATAACAATCTATGGCAGTATACGATGTTTTAATCGAATAGTTATCGACCTATTCCATGTCAAAAGTATTCGTATTGTTTACATATTTGTATCCATAGAGTAGGTCCTATATGACACATCAAGATAAAACTTTAGTTAGAGAGTAGTGAACCAACATGAAATAATATAAATACAACACTGAAATAAAGACCCATCTACAAAAGTTATCAGAAAATAAAAGAGCATTCAAACGATTAGCTTGCTGAAGATACCATACAGTAGGTATCAACAGTTGCTTAGCGGAAAACAAAAGGACTGTGATAACAAAAAGATGAACCAACGTGCAAGAATTCATTCAATTCCACAATAACACATGCAGTAGCTCTACGGCCGAACACAACATTCTGGTGTACTTGTATATTGGACCCCCCCCCCAATCAAAAATTCTTTCCGCCGCCCTTACATATATCTTAAGACATTTGAACAAATAAAATCATAGCACGAAGCCTTTCGTCCGCTCTAAGTCGTGTGTTGAAACAGAGCTGGTGTCAGGGGCCGTATGCAGAGTCTTGAAATTAGATTAGACTTTATCTAATCTAATTGGTATTCAGGAATAATTAGAATAATTTTTCGATTAGATTGATCCAATAAGAGACTATATGGACTATAAGAGATAATAAGGAGACAGTGGCTATCCTGCACGAAAATGGCTGTTGACACCATTTCTTGCACCTTCAACGCAAAAGCAGATTAATTCAAGTCACAAGAAAACTAGAGTTATGATAGAATGCACCTTTGGACGACTCAAGCGCAGATTTGGAATTTTACAGCATGGTGCAGTAAGATTGGGTGCAAAATATGTACCGAAGGTTGTTGGAGTTTGTGCAATGTTGTACAACATATCAATCGATCGCAACTTGAGTTTCCTCAAGACTATGAACAACCGGATTCGAACATGGCATCGGATTCTCACTGATAGTCTCACTGATTCTTGTCTCGAAAAGCTTTTCTTTCCGTCCATTCCCGTCTACTGAATATCAGATCAATGATATCTTTGTCATGAAAAAGTCGTCAAATATTGATAGATTCGCTTTCTTATTGGTTGTTGTTGAGACACACATATGGATTTCCGTTCAGCCTAATTTAGAAAATTGGTGTCAACTATTGGCATTAGAAAGCAACTGTGAATACGAATTCGCAGACTTCTCTAATATTGCACAATCCAATCTAAATCATTAGATTAGATCAGTCTATTTTCCTGAATACGGCCCCTGGCCCAGGTGTCAATCACAGGAACATAACCTAATAATGTACAATGTGAGACAGGGATGATAGCACGGACGGCAAGTGAATAGCAATCAATACTATTGCCATGGCAACCCAAGGCCAATAACAAACTGCTTCTGGACGCACAGATCAGGAACAGTTGCTTGTGTGGCAAGAGCCTCCAAGAAACAAAGTACACTTCTTGCATCAAATTTACATATAATCGTCAAGCGGTCTCTGAAACCTATAGGGTCATATCCGTTGGTAAGCAAATTGGCGAGCCATCGACTTCTCGGACAAATACGTGGATAGAGGAGGAGCACTCCTCTTTTGAGAAACAGTTCGTAATTGGTCTTTGGTTGCCATGGCAATAGCATTGATTGCTATTCACTTGCGGTCCGTGCTATTGTCCTTGTCTCATATTGTACGTTATTAAGTTATGTTCCTGCTTTGTTAAGAGCGGACGAAGGGCATCGTGTTATCATTTTGTCTTAAGATATATGAATTGGTCCATTGCTCTTACTTTTCTGTACGAATTAGTCATCCCATCAATTGCCATTTGAGCATCTCATCGTTTTTAAAGTAGTTACAAATTCTTTATTAGACTGAAGATCGATGATAGAAAGGTTCCATTCGAGACAAAAGGCAAAATTCATAATATGAATATATGGATACAAATGAGCAAATCTAGAAGTTGTACATTATCTTTCGATTTGTTTAATCTCGGCGAATTTGAAGATGTTTCCCAAATTCTGCTCTCTTCTTGTTTTTGAAGGATTTTCATTCACTTATTCTATTATTCCGCCTAAAAAGGTCTCAAAACTCCCCAAGTAAACAAAAGATGTGCGGATAGCGAACTGATTGATGGAATATCATTTTGTTCTGAAACCAATAATTTACCGTCACAAGGAGCGAACAGTTTTTTATCTATTTCTCTTGTCAGCGATTCTTCCCTGTCATGCCAAGCCTTTCATTTTAAAAATTCTTAAGTGGTTGCTAAACAATGAGGAACGATTAATGATTTTAGATTGACCTGGTGCTCTGATTATATTTGCAATTTCAATTTTCTTAAGATATATGAATCGGTCCATTACTCTTACTCGTCAGGAAACTCCCACGGCAGCTGCAGTCATCGAAACTCTCATCATGACATCATTCATTGCGTCATAAATGTACGACATCCGCCTGTAAAGCTCGGTGGGCTTCTACAAGGATTCTTACAGGATACAACTCTTTCCATTATCCATACAGGATAGTGCGCTTCACACCTCTACCTCTGTCATTCGAGTGACCGTTCCTTCAACAGGTGGAGAAGCTTCCTCAGACTCATGCGGCCTGACCAGCAACTCCTTGAAGCATTCCTCCCATCTCGAGATGCTTTCTTGAAGAGTTTACATCATGCTTCTACCGTCATCTTCCACAGAGTAGTCTTTGCAATTATTTTTCGCTGCTTGCTCTTAGGACATCGCTAAGCTGTAGATCACCTCTTTGCCCTCTCTGGGTGACCAATTTCTTATTCAGCACCTCAGTACCCTTTTTCTTCGATTTATCCACTTCGATTTTAGCATTCTTCTTTGTTATCCTACAGTATCCAGATATTTGTTTAAAATCGTCTTCTGCCATCGTTGAAAAGCCTTCTTCTCGGTTCGAAATGCTACTTGGACATGAAAATTCTACCACCAACTTTCGAACTCCTGCTAAGGTTGACCACCTCACGTGGCTCTGCATACTACTTTTCAACAGCCCTTTATAATTCCCTCAACTTCTAGCCAATCTTCTTGATGCACCCACATTTATTGACTTGAAATTGCCTCTATAAAATAAGTGAGCAGTTTGTTGAAATGGCTTAACCGTTCTTATTCGGAAAGTAGCCATTGGTGACCGATGAAACTTGCAGCATTGTAAGATACGAATCTTTGATGAGAACATTGGGATCCATTTGTCTAATTCTCTAGGTGGAATTTCCCCATGCCACTTTACTTTTGCTTAGCAATTCGCAGGAGCGCTCTCGATAACTGTCTTCTGCGCAAGACCATGGTGGCCGAGAATCATCGAAAGCGCTCGCACGAATCGTTAGGTGCTCATTTATGTTATTTAGAGTCGAGCATGGAGAACTTCCACCTACAAGATTGTACAAAGCTTTCCTAAGATGAGAATAGATCAACAATTTATTCCTATGTAACAAACAGAAGACAGGATTCTAATAACTTCGTGACATTACAATTCATTTTTGTTTTCGATGAAATCGTGTGTCAATCGTGTGAATTCTTTATCGTGTGTCACAATCTAGACAAACATTCTTTTTCCAAAAAAGACAAATGAATGCAGACAATTTGCTTGTCAAAATAGGCGTTACTGTCTTTGGATTCATTGAAGCGAATTATTCATAACGTCAGAATTGCAAGGCTCAATGACAATTGACACCTACCTCTTGAACGAAATGCATTCAATGTGCTGTTTTTTGTTGAAGAATATTTTCATATTTTGAATAATCCAAGCATTCGATTTCAGTCGAACCCTTCAAACTGTAATTGATGGCTACATAATGAGCAGTGTATTACCTGATCATCGATTAATCTCATCCACTGCAAGGGACAATGAAGACCCTGTCATTTTTGTAAGTGCCTGACCTTTGGATTTAGCGTCAAAGTTTCCCACAACGATTTTTGGATTTCGCCTACCGAAGGTTCATGTTCATGAATTAACTTCGAAAAGAGAATTTTCAAAGTTCTGATTTTTTGCCAGTTTTACAATCAGTTTGTTTGATAACTTTCAATGAACCGCATGTCTTTGAATATGAGTAAAGGGCCTATTCACTTACTGAATATTGATCTAGAGTTGATATCATCATTAGCTATTTTCGAATACTGTCTTGAAATTCGAATTGGTTTGAAGCTACCTTCATGATTTTGGCACTAATAGTAGAATTAAACATGCATTTTTTGTGTTTTTTCCAATTATTTGAAACGCTTGGGTATCTCATAATTGTGTGTCTTCTTTTCATTCTCATTTGAAAGCACAAAGTGATGTTGAACATCATTCCAACGATGCATTGAAGGTTACTTTGAATAAAAAATTGCGCTGCTCACCAACGCGTGGCCGTTGTGAAAAACGGACGCATCATTTTCATCGCTCGTAAATTCAATGGAAGTTTAGTGTGCTCTCGGATTCTTTATAGTGTCGAGGAAGTCTTTACAAACAAATTTGATATCATTTTAATTATTCTCTTGACGTTGTCTATCATTATTTCTTGCTGTATTTCCAAAAGCACAGTACAATATTAACAGCTCGATGACTTTTTTGCGAAAATAGGATTTTTTCTTGAATTCAGATACAACTATTTTAATTCTAAGTTTATTTGTGTGAAATACGTAGGTGGCAAATGTCGGCCAGTTTTACCTTCTTGAAATTCGATTAATCTTGAATCAGGTCTTTTTCTCGACGTACGACTATTCATTTAATTCACTAATCAGACAAACATTCTGGTACAGTGAAGTTCCTCCTGTCAGCCACATGAGAACCCTAATAGCTATGTTCACAGCTACTTAATTTTTTCTCAGTCATCGTCTCTTTTAGTCTTTGTTGTTTTACTTTTTTAGATTTTTAATGAATGGCCTCTCTTTTGGCATATCTTTTTGATCCCTTTGTATATACTCAAAAGCAACTTCAGCACACTAATCGTATTGACATTGACATTAATAAACATGGAGAGGATTTATAGCCAAAATTTGGTAGAATGGTTCATTCAAAAAATTAAATCAAAATTGAAAATATTGTTAAAAGTCGAGATCAAATAATGTAGGACATTTGAGGGCGCGAAAGCGTAGGTGCGCCTGAAAATGTCCTGCATTATTGCCCTCAAAAAGCCATGTTAAATTCATGTTGACTGGACAGCAATGTAGGAAGAAAGGGGGCAGTACTGCTTTGAATGCACATGTTGGTACAGGCTAACTGAGATTTCTGAAATATCTTTCACATGCACCCATGCAGATATCATTATTACGCAATGCATTGTTCCTTCTTTTTTTCTACATTGCACTATTAATTATGCACAATAATAATCTCAACACACATTTCCTCTGATGTCCTGTCTTAAAAATTGATGTCCAAACTATTGTTAATTAAAAGAGAAGTAGAATACAAACAAGGAGAATGATAAAGTAATTAACACAAGTTTTTTTTTGACGAACGAATATGACCTGCATCAAAGATCAACACCAACACTTAAAGTCAACTTAATAAAATAGACCTAATGATGCACAAAGAGTTCTGCACGAAGCAGTTCCATATGTAGGTACACAATGTCCTGAATATCAAGCAAACTGTTTTGAAAATGTCTTGTCTAAAGAGCATATTTTGTTGATAGGGAAGAGTCAAGAATAATTTGATGTTATTTTATTTATTTTATAAAGCTATCAATTTCAATCACCACTCAGTGATAATCTTCAGGCGAAAAGGAATTTTAACATTGACTTATACATAAGATTCAAAATTTTTCGTACCATGATATCATAAAAATATGACATGGAAAGGATGATATAGGAGATGGGTAATAGAGATATGTATGAGACAGGTAGTACTGGGTTACATAGCACCAGTAGCATAGAAAACAATGACCTGATTGAAAAGTTAGTGGTGCATAAGTAAAATTTGAATCCTTAGTATCAGAGAAAAAGAAAATCCCTGTAGCTGTTCAGTTCATGTTTGTTGTTAATTGTTGGTTTTAATTTGTTGATGTAAATAGCTTCTCTTAGACGAAGATTACTCGCATCTTGGTCATGTGCTAGAACTGATGTTATGATGTTGTTCGTTTGACAGTTGTTCAAATGTTTTCTGATGGACGAATCAGGAGTTGTCATATGCTCTTTGCAGGGAATATGGAAAAATCGTAGTGCTGCCGATGTAGAATTGGTGGCATTTAGAACAAGAGATCTGATAAACATTGCTTTTCTTCTTACACTTCTTAGAGTCAAGCACAGGACAATTCGATAAGCTGCAGCGTTGATCTTGTTGTGAGTTCGTTTTGAGTGCATTTTTTAGTGTTCTACTTTTTCTTAGTGCTACTGGTACTATGTAACCCAGTACTACCTGTCTCATACATATCTCTATTACCCATCTCCTATATCATCCTTTCCATGTCATATTTTTATGATATCATGGTACGAAAAATTTTGAATCTTATGTATAAGTCAATGTTAAAATTCCTTTTCGCCTGAAGATTATCACTGAGTGGTGATTGAAATTGATAGCTTTATAAAATAGATAAAATAACATCAAATTATTCTTGACTCTTCCCTATCAACAAAATAAGCAAACTATCTTTAAATACACCTAATTTTCGTGGAAGTTGTTCACAAATACACTAATCCTAAGTGGTATCGGATTGAAACGATTGAGATTAAGCAAGAGCATTGCAATGTAACCAAAGGCGTTACAAATCTAAAGGATCATAAGCACGCAATGACCCATATTTGTTTTTACTTTGAGAAATCCTTCAGTCATATGATATCGTACGCAAGCTTCTCAAGTGTGATGATTGTGAAATCCTTACTTCCTCGTGGAATACCATTTGTGAGAAGCCATTGACATATCAAGTTTTGTTGATAACAACCACTATCAACAATAAGGACAGACATCTAAATATTGTTGTCTTTGCGGTCCTTTATTAGCTCTAGCGAGTTCGATTAGGATATAAATAGCTGTATCTGTTTCTATTATAATCCTTGTTATGTCATTCTGTCGACTTTCTTTACAAATACAACCTGTGTTTTATCAAGGAACTGATCAAAGTACACTCAGTGAATCAATTCCATTTCTCTTTTTTAGAACTTACACAACTGCAAAATATTTAATGACACACAAAAAGGAGACATGCAGAATTCACCCAATCATTGTAATTCTAAACTTACCGGTATTTGCGTGAAATACGTAAGGGTGGCAAAATAATGTCGGCCAGCTTTTTACCATATCGAAATTTGGTTGATCTTGAAATGCATAAGTCAGGTCATTTTAACGATCCGCACATATTCAGTTCTTTCATTAGTCAATCAAACAGGTACTGCGAGCAGAGTTCCTCCTGTCAGCTACATGATTCCTGCCTGATCACTCTGCCCACATGTACTTAAATACGTATTCTACTTTCTCCTCTTCCAATTTTGTGGATTGAATTTTGCTGAATCATAGTTTGCATGTATAGGCTTATAACTGCATATGTGTGCACTTATGGTTTTACAGTGCATATATCCTTCACTCTGCAAATAAGAATAACATTTGATGCAAATTTAATTCGATCCCCTGCACATTGTTGACAGGTTTAGGCAGTTCCTTGAAGCTGTTCTGACAAAACGAGCACCTGAGAAATACAATCAAATTGGAAAATATCTATGAGCGGCCGCAAATCTAAGGTTAGCTGAGAAGTATATTGCTATAATATGTAGCTATAAAAACTTTTAATAAGTTTTGACTTTTAAAATTTAACTTTTAATATTTTTTTCATTTTCTTAAGGATTTTTCATCTGGGGTAATTGTTTAAATTTGATATCTTCCGTTTCCGCGAACTTTACAGTTCTCAGACATTTGTGTTACCTTCTGTTGAGGAAACATGATCTTAATTCCATTGTCAATTCAAACAGAATTAATTGTTGATGTCGAAAAGTGGCCTGTTTGTGAATTTACATAGATGCATCAATGCTATGTCCTATGAAACATGTATGCTTGAATATATTCAATTTCTTTATTTAATTGCTTGCTAATATTTTGATTTTTTTACTGGCTAGTCTATTTCATAGATTTGGCAAAATTTGAAATCATTTGTGATGTATGACTGGATATAATTGCATATTACAGACATTTGAATTTTGAGAAAACTGAATTAGTTAAATTGAATAATTGAATTAAGATGTCCTTAAATATAGTTTCTGCTTTTAGATAAGATTTTTCTGGACCAGTCGAACATCATTATTAAAAAGAACATACTCTGCAATTACATATTCAACTGTTTTGATCTTCATTTCAAATACTCCAAAAAAGAAGAAATATTTTGTAATACAACTGCTATTAAAAACATGCCGAATGATCTCAAGATATCTGAATCTACTGTTCTTGCTACTACAGACACAACGAATTACATTCCTATTATCTGCAATATTGCTAAATTTAGCAAGCGACTGCAAAGTCACCAAATGAGATAAAACGAATAAGAATAACTATCAGATCGCAAAATTTGAT
The DNA here is from genome assembly GCA_907163375.1 of Prostheceraeus crozeri. Classification (NCBI taxonomy): domain Eukaryota; kingdom Metazoa; phylum Platyhelminthes; order Polycladida; family Euryleptidae; genus Prostheceraeus; species Prostheceraeus crozeri. Next base: position 54,381 of record CAJQUW010006447.1, on the reverse strand, counting down.
TGTGTAACTCACAAACTGCGATCAATATACATGTAATGCGACAAAATGACAAAGCACATAAGCATAAAAGCTTCTTCAGTTGATAGGGCGCCGAACATTATACTAGTAATGTAATTCCAGGCTAGCTTGAAGCACGCTATGAAGGTTTGACACTTGTGCAGAATCACGAAGCATAGCAGTAGGACCAGGATCGGCTTCATAAATTACATTTTTATATTTTTAGAGTTGCAAGAATGCGAATTTTGATATCCATTACCGATCACTATAGTTTCTGGAGAGCACAGTTTTGGCACTTTAAAAAATGGTTCTAAGTAAGGCTTTATAGTTTGTACACGCACAGTAACCAATTTGCTTTAAATCTTTGATGAAAGTGTCCGTCCTGGTAAGTACATAGAAATTCTCTAATAACAATAATAATAAAGCGTTTTTATTACGAAATGGAAATCAATACAGTTTGTGAAGCTACTCAAAAAAGGAAAGAAAATGTTACAAGCTACTAGTCGCTGTTGATACTCATCGTTTGAAGTTTTGTGATAAATTATTACATGTATCATGCTTGTCCAAAAGTCGCATTTTTCATGCGCGTTATACAACTGTAGATACCAAAATTAGAGCACGCCTGGCCGCAACTTCTTACACCGCCATTGTGCGGAATCTGTTCATTTTCTGGCTTGAACATAAAGCAAGAAATCTCAGGCATGTGGCATTTATTCCTATGTAAAGCTAATTACCAATTTTATTTTTAAAGCAACTATTCGCTGTTTTCACCTCTCTTCAGACAGCAGCTATTCGTTGCTTTTCATCTCTATTCTGGAATATAAGCATATTGTTTGGAATGATGTATCAAAAAGATTATGTCTTGTCGTTTTGATGGTTTTTGTCCACAATTAACTTTGTATTCCGAATTTTAGTTTGAATAATTAATTGATTCGAACTTTTGCCAATGCATTCAAGCTAAGAAAATGTTTTAAAAATTAAAAGTTTAAGACATCAGCATGTTTTCCTCTCAAACTGTAAGATAACTCAGAATGACAGAAATAAACAGTTCGAGCGTATTTTCATTCTTATTGCTTGTTCGTGTGCATACGTTAACTCGAATAATAAAAAGTTCATTGGATTATAGGCCTATGTATACGTGTAGTAAGTACAGTTGCTGCTTTAGTTCTTCGAGTTCACTCGAGAGTTCACTGAATCATTTCTGCATCCATTTACTGTAGATAACGTACATTTTAAGTGTACAATTAATATCTCGAATTCAGATTGAATAAAATTCTATTAAGCATAGCGTCTTTCGACGTTATTCATTTATTCTCTCCCCTCTCTAATATTCCTTCAGCCAAAGCGAGTTTCTGCATGAAACGAGGCCGAAAATGAGACTTTCCCAGAATGATGCACACCCTATGCCTACTGCAAGTTCGCTCATCTGCCAATTTCGAACTGATTGCTCTTCTTGTCAGACAAGATAAAAGAAAAACATATGTTAATCCAATAGGACACAAATTGAATTTTTTTGGTAAAAAATAAGATCATGTTTTTCATTGAAAAACAGATAGTGATCAAAATGAAGCTTTTAGGTGTCCATGGGACTGATGGAACCCATATGTCAAAGAAATGGAACTGAGATGTTCTTGAAGACTGTATCTTCAAAGAGTTTTATGAAGTGGATTTAACCACAACGAACCATGGTGTGTCCACCGTGCAAACATTGAATACATGCGCAATGCATGTGAACTATTAAAGGTTTCCATTACAGACTTGCCGGAAATCAAAGGGGATAATTTGTTCTAAAACTTTGTATGTGACAATACTTTGAAGAATTTTGCAAAGATCGCCGTGAATTTTACTCAAATGGCAAGATCTCAATCACCCTTAGTGTCAGCATATCAAGACAGCACTTCAAATCGCATGCCTGTATTCTTCTGCTGAACTAAGAGGCGTCAAAATTGTCTCTTCATCTCATTAACATGCAAGACGTGCCCCAATTCAAGAACTTTCCGCCAGAAAGTCTCTTGTTTCTTATGTCATTACACGTATGTCAACTCAATTTCATATTAATGTCATACACAAAGCAATTTGCCAAATTCTCCATCTTGAGGTGGTACCGCCATCAACTAAGAGATTTCTTGCACTATAGTTCAGAATTGTTAGAATTCTTAATTTTTCCTCAAAACAATTCCTTTTTATCTAATCTATTTGTTCCATTTTCATAATCCGATAAATTCTGAAAGCAGTTAATTTTTAAAATGGATTTGATCCTTAGATTTCTTTGAACTTTTCCGAGATTGCAATGACAGCTGGCTTGGTAAATGCCGCGTCACGCATTGTGAAATCATCAAATTTCTATAAATTGAAGTTTCTAAATACCAAAATAGTTTGACACCAGAATCTGTGCTAATCCGATGAGTTAGAAATTCAAAATATATAATTCTGCATTAAAGATGCCGACAGCGAAATAGTTTCTGACTGCCTTCATTTGTGAGGGAAAATATGATGTGATAGAATGCTACCAGTATGATTGATGTTCAATTTAGAAAGATTCTATTTTTGATGAATTTTGTGAAACTGATTAGTTAATTGTAAAATAATATCATGTCACCATCTAATTTGAATGAAAGAAGATTCGTTATAGTGGAGCCTGGCTTCAAGCAATACCTATCGCAAGCATCGGAACTATGTTGGACAAAGAGACCGAACGAATATCAGCTGCCTTACATGTTGGTGCTCCTGTTTGTGAGCAATTCCAATGCAGATGTGGTACTACGGTCGACAAACAGGGTCTCCACACACTGTCGTGCAAGATGAGTGCAGGCAGAATGCCTCGCCACGGCGCTCTCAACGAGACAATCCGCTTAGCATTGGTGAAATGTGGACTTGCCGCTGTTAAAGAACCTAATGGTCTTGATCGTGGTGACGGAAAGAGGCCAGACGGGATGACGATTTTCCCATTTGCTAGCGGAAAATGCTTAGTTTGGGACTGCATATGTACAGACACATACCCCGCGTCATCATTACATCAGTCGTCTGTCGCTTCAACATCAGCAGCCAAACATGCAGAAATCACTAAGGTGAAGAAATATAAAAATTTGACCGAGGCCTTTATTTTTCAGCCTGTGGCTGTTGAAACAACTGGGGTGATGGGACCTTCAACAGCCCGGTTCATCACCGATCTTGGAACGCGTATAACATCTGCCACAAATGATCCAAGAGAGGCCACTTGGCTGAGACAAAGGATCAGCATGAATGTACAAAGGGGAAACGCGGCTGCAAACCTCGAAGCTTAACTTTTGACTTTTTTCATGACTTTTCTTTTGTATTCATTGAATAAAAACAAATTAGAGTTATCAAGTTATCAACCACTTTTTCGTTTACAGGAATGCAAAGAACATTCGTTTTGTGAATTGTTTTCAAAAGTCACAATAAATATTCGTTTTTATTTGAATGAAGAATAGATATTTGGGCAACTGAGGGGGCATTGCACAAATCTGATAATGCAGTGTTCAGATTCAGCCTCATGAAAGATAGTGCCGGTCTATTTAAGCTTTGGGTTAATTCTGACAAGCAAATTTCTCGAAATTCCTTAATTTTCGTCGTCCTCAAAAATTTGATCATCGATAATTTGATAGAATCAACCCCGAGGAGTGTCGGTGATGTCATTCACCATCAGGACAGGATCACAAAATATTTTGATTGCGGACTAGACATAGTAGGCTATTTAACTTATTTTGTTAACAATATTTTTCTTCAATATACATGAATTTCTTGATAACTGATGTATATAGCAATCATATTGAGTAATTTGTTGAGTACATTAACAATCACAAACTTAAATGCACCTTCCCACTGAAGTTGTTTGCCTAATCTGAGCTAATAACTCATCAAATTAAAACAAATAGGAGGGTGATCCATTTTTTGTTAATCGCCTTGTAGAACAGCGCGCTTCTGTCAAGCGTGTTTTCACATGACCGATGCACTTATGAGGAAAAAACGACAAGTGGAAAGAAAGAGAATGCAAATGGATGCAATGGATGCTGAATGGTCTCAATGTTATCAGCAAATGCAATAAGGTTCATTTGGCGCTTCCATGCAGCAATTGCAGCAAAGACGTTCTACGCATATGCCAGACATCGATTCCTGTGCACAAGACTGGGTAAAGTGGCGAAAGGGCCTTCATTAAAATTCATTTTCAAGGTGGGGAATTGAAGTAATGCTGTTGTTATATTATAATATATATTTTACGCCGTGAAATGGCCGTAAAATTCAACGCCCAGTCACATGAACTTGTGTAGTCTCTTGAAAACTTTCCGTTGAATGATATAATGTAATGTACATTCCCTTATGTGCGCTTCTGTAGCGAATTAATAAAGTGATATACTATCCAGTACACGAAACCGATCATTTTGATTTTCTGTGGTATATATTATAAGTGCGATAGGCAACTTCAACCTGAGTGATCCTGGTGATCTATTGTTACTGTTGCACATGGCCTTTGCTGTGTTAGTGTTGCAAATTCCATAAAAATGAAAAGATCGATTTCTTAGTATGCGAAACAATGTATGTAAGAAATTCATTATAACACAGTAAATTGCTTTCGGAAAACTCTTCAACTGTATCAGACGATGTTATATTATTCGGCAAACGTTTCAGTGGCTTTCAGCTCACCCAGGGGTTTTTTAGATTTTATTTTTAGAATATTCCCAGTCTCCCAGGGGTATATCACACCGAATAATATAACATCGTCTGATGCAGTTGGAGGGTTTTCCAGAAGCAATTAGCCCAACTGCAAATATTGTGTATCCACTGATTCAAGTTATACATATTATGGCATGACAGTTTCGGTTAATTTCTCAAACTTAAGGGTCTCTGAATAAGAAGTCTTAGTTGCCTTTTGCGTGATGCTACTGGATACTTTTACCACTCGGTGACATTCATGAAGTGACATATTTCATCTTCGTCTACTGCATTTCTGTACATAAATATCGTTGACATTGAAAGCAAAGTGACTTCTTGTACTCTAATTTATCAATTTCATTGTGAAAAATCCACAGGGGTTTTGATTCCCTGATGGCATCTTCCGTCGGTACCCTTTTTCATTTGCCGTCTGATAATGTAAAGATTAATGAATACTTTGATTGATACTAATGAAAAATATGAAGCAAATAAGTAAGTCTAGAACATTCTTCTCATTTCCTTAAATTAACTGCTACTTCGAATAAACGATGAGGCTTGAATTAGTGTAACACAATGCGACCTTAGCTTTAAAGAATTCTAAAAGTTACAAATGCACAGAGTCTGCGCTCTGATGAGTTCTAAAATAGGAGAGGGAAACAGGAACATGAAGGATAGGATAGGAAGTGTATAGTTCAAATCAATAAAAATCAATCAATTTCATAAGATACACACAGAAATGTGGAAATAACTTTACAAGATATACAGGATGGCCGCCAACAGGAGGTTCTTCATACTTCAGTTGATGCTAAAAACAGCTTTCGTCTCTCCTTGAAATTTATTGACCAGATTAAAATAGTTAATTAAAAGATATGTACAACCCCTACGCGTTTCGAGCGTTCGCTCTTCCTCAGGGGGTAATTCGCTAAAACCAACTGTTGGTTTTTAGCGAATTACCCCCTGAGGAAGAGCGAACGCTCGAAACGCGTAGGGGTTGTACATATCTTTTAATTAACTATTTAATCTGGTCAATAAATTTCAAGGAGAGACGAAAGCTGTTTTTAGCATCAACTGACTTTACAAGATACATTGAACGAACAGCAAATTTCTGAAATGATCATAGATTACAACTTCGATTATATAGTTCTGTACAAAATGGTATGAACTATGACTGACGGCTTAAAGTGCGAGAATAGGGCACAACCAGCTTTTGACGATGTCGAAATGTGGCAAATGTAGGCGGAACTAAATGAAACAAGAGATTATTTGAGTTCTGAATATCATGAAAGGTCTTTAAGGCAGCAACATGTCTTCTGATGTTAATGTGTGCAAATTTGTCACAGTTACAATCCATGCCACAGATAATACGGTCGGACCGCCGACGAAATTTTTCCATTTGTTCTGAACACCTTTTTGTTGATACCGACTAGTAAAGGTGAATTACACTCAAGAGTTGACAAAACGGTGGCATTATAAATCATGATAATCTCAGGTTTTGTCAAATACATGTAGTTTCCATACACTTGATTACATAACGACGCTGACTAGCTCTTTTGCACAAATAATTCACAAAAGTGTCCCATGTGAATGAGAATCGGGCTGAATTTTCGGCACTGTGCAGCTTTTCACTTTCAGCTTGGGCCAGATTAATTCACAGGCCGGTGGTCCATCTTCAGCAAAGTTAATGACCATCTGAATACAATTGTGAATTATGCTGAAATAATCACACACAAGCATATCACATTTCAAGATTCTCCCAATATGTTTTATGTTTAGAAATATGGCATTTGAGTTGTAAATTTCCATTCTATCAATAACTTTTTTCGCCAATAAAATCCTTTGAAAATTAAACCATATCTCGCAAAAATCGCTTTTATGAATTGTTCTGTGCTGAACCCCTTGGTCTTTATAACCATTGATATAATCCTTCTTAGGGAGAAAATTATGCGTCTGTGTCAGCGAATCTTATAGATTCCCAGTTTCTAAAGATGGGAGCGCTCGTTATGATAGACATGATTGCAAACCAGATAGCTAAGCTTGACTAGCGCTTGACTAAACTTGACATACGCAGCACGGGCGACGAAGGAGGTACAATAGTTAGGCCGGAGGCAGACAGAATACGCCATAATGTAAAAAATAGTAAACGTTTTTAGTGAAATTGTTCAGAAAACGTTGTGGGTTGTGTAGCTCCCGTGTGAAATTATAACTTGATTAGTTGCAGCAAAAAATACAGATACTAACAATTTAGTCAATATATTTTTCCATTGATGCTTTCAACAGAGGAGGGTATTTTTGGATCCAACAAGCAAGATAATCATGAACGACTATGACTTTGAAACTTTCAGGAATGCCGTCATATTCAGACCTTGCGAGCATTGTCGCATTTTTTATGTGGACAATTCAAAACTGAGCCGCCTGACCGAGAATTTTGTCAGTTGCAACTTTTGCGAAGTTTCAAAAATGTCTCCTTGTATCAGTGGATCTTGACCAATAAGCAGCAAAAGTCACGGAATATTCTGAAACGTACTGTTTTCAAAATCTTGGTATTTGTAACTTAAAGATTCTCTATATGACATCTTCCAACAAAGCGTATCGATTTTCAATATGACTACAGAATTGTAGCAATATGAATCTTTAGATCACATCAGGATCATCCCTGATTCCAAAGACATCGAATACGGACTTAGAAACACGTGCATTGTCATACTCGTATATTGTAAACACTACTCAATGAAAATGTTATCTGTAGTAGAAGGGGCATGTTTTAGCAGAATTATCGGCTCTTTTCAATCATATGAAAATACGGGGTATCTTCATGACAATGTTTTCTTCATTGCCATATTTAAAGATACCTTAACTTATGGAATATCAATTCAAATATATATTGGAGCAAATGAAAATTGTTTGAATGATCATCCATGTTTCATATACGAGTACATAGAGAACTCAATGTGATATGCAATTTCACTGATTCTGGCATGAAAATCCGCCAATTATCAAGAGAATAACGAGGCGAGTAAACGAAATTCGGTAAACTTCAGAAATTTAGAGCTACATAATATCAAATTGCTGTTTCTAGTAAGAAAATAAGCGAGATAAAAATATGAAATTCATTTTTTAACGATTTATTTAATGGCTTTGTGCTGTTATTATAAAACATGGTGTTTATCAAATGAATTACTAAATATTTCTAAGGCCAATTTCGTCTCATAAATGCTTCTGAGGAGAATTTTGAGCTGCTGCGCAAATCCGCAGAAATCCAACTTCCTACATTGTAACAGGATATGATATTATACATATAATACGACATGTATATATACGATATGCATGCGATATAAGAAGACATTGCGATAAACGAGCTAAATAATTCAGGACACGCATTCAAATTAATTGCTAATTCATTCATTGCAGCGTGACCTATCCATTTTACTTTATTATATACAGTATAAGTTTATATTATATTATATTATTTTACAGTGTTCCAGCAGATTGAATCCACGAACGCCATCTTTTCTCAGCAGATTCCACACACTGGTCTACATCATGAAATTCATTTGTTTATCTCAAGATTTGAACTTCTTGACACTTGATCGCTTGCTAACTAGACTAAATGTCACAAACACAGTGGCAAAATTCATCACTGAAGGCTTGAAGGTTCTCTTCATCGTAATTTTATCACGACTAAACTACATTAAATTGAACAGCAATTGTTTGATGAACTTTTTCCATTCTTGAAGAGAAGAAATTTCAACGTAAATCACCGGGAATACACTTCTTAGGAAAAAGATTGAAGAGCTCAAGCAAGCAGCCAAGAACAATGCGAATTCGTGTGCCAAGAATTCAAGCAGTTATTTATCGATGAGATTAAGATACGAGTGTACTGACATTGATAAGCAGCGAGTGATGAGTAACATACATCTCCTCTACACATGAATGTCTGACTGAACGAAATCAAAACTTTGTACCGTTGAGTGTAATGACATTCATGGACATGAAGGTTTTGGTTATAATTCCTAGGTCTCTCACTGATGAGTGTCATAGAGTAAGTATATTAGGTAGAGTAGCATCTCAGTGTTAATTAAATCCCCAATGTGGATGCAGTTTCGATTTCATTAAATGAACTAGAGCTGAGATTCAGTACCAAATGTGAGATATGCACATTATTAAAGTTTTGAAGAAACAGTCATGGCATTGACTGATCATTACAGGAATAAAGAAGGAATGATAATGTTTTGCAACTCCTCCCTGTCATGACAACGTTGGATAGGTAATGTTTGTTAAATTAACAATTCAGTGGGATGCTATTATTTTAATGCTCAGCCCTATGATGTGAATATTTTCTTAAGCATGACCATATCACAAACTAACTGCCACTGAAAGAGCAAAATATCAGAATTAGAGGCGATGATCATAATTAACTTTAGAAGATGTAAATTACTCTACTATTCAGATTCAAGAAATGAAACATAAATTTAGTGGATCACTAAATCATGTCAATGAAAATTGAATTGAAAACGAAATTTGACCCAAGAAGAACAATAAGATCTCAACTTTTGCATGAAGACTTGTATTACAAAGAGATTTATGAAACACTCTACCTACTATATCCGACATTATTGAGTCGACACTGTTTTCACTTTTCAGAGGATGTGAACAATTGTAAAATAATTAATAAAATTGTAGAGACACTTTCCTGCAAAATGTAATTGCAAACTGAAAATTATTGTAAATTGAATTTCACAAAGTTGGCTCCTACTATGGGAGGCTAGAAATTTCAAAGCAATGCAGAGATTAAGAATTATCTAATTCTCCTAAATTGTATCAAATAATCACCAAGCAAAGACTCTATACAAAATCCTTGCTTGCCGGGGTGATGTCTTTCACTTTTTGAAACCTTCTAAATACTTAGTAATTACTTAGCACTGTCTAGTTACCATGTCAGATTTTCATAAATTGTCTGCCATTCGATGAATTATCTTCTATGTTGTTCTATACTCGCATGCACAAGTCCTTTAGGCTTTTATCATTTTTGGGATAAATAATTTGAAAACTGATATTTTCCTATAGCTCAGCTAAAAGGTTTCACAGCAAGATGTTATAGCATGTATTGCAATGTCAATGCGCATGCATTCTTTTTGATAGCTAGGAACACACTGACATCGACGTCTTCTTAACTTACGTTAAAAAATTGTGTTTAACAGGATCCGATGCCTACATTTGAACATAATTTAGCAGAGAGCAAACTTTTTAAAGATAAGAATTTATAAATTCTCATACGATGATGAAAGTCATCCCAGTAGCCATTTATAATAGAATACAATGCTTGCTAATTTAAACTATTAGTTAAAGTAGTCCTAATGAGGACTGATGGCGTTCTCCAATCCGCAAGTGTACAAAGGCAATGCTACGGTAACCATTGGATTAATCAGTTCTTAAAAGAACTCAATGTAGCTTTCTCGTGGCAACGAATTAAAATTGATCAGCTTTGGCCCAATATCTGGTAAAAATGGAAATCTTAAGACTAGTAATACTACTCATAAATGTAATTCCTGAAACAGATCTTATATCTCGATGCTTAAGATATTGACAATATTAAGATATTTAATCTATCAATGGGACATAAAATGTAGATAAGTGCATAATTTGTTGGGGTCGTTAAATTATTCATCGATAGTATTCACCCTGGGGCAATTGGCTAAATAGCACAATTGCAGCCGTTTAATATCGAAAACAGCGTCGTCATCACCCGCTGTTGAGCCAACCAGAGTCAAAGACTAGATCAGTACGCTCAGAGCAGGAATCAGGTTCGGACCTGGATTTTTTAAGCATGTACTGGCCAGGGCCACCGGTTTTCAAGATAGCTGACAGCTTCTTTCTACTACGTTGATGCACAAATAACTTGTTTGATTTGCAATCATGTCAATCATAATAAGCGCCAATATTAGACAGAAGTCTTCTCCACAATAATGATTCTGTCATAATATGCTCGTCATATTGAGATGAGCATGAACCGAAATTGTGGAACTCTGCTTCTTGATAAATTCTTCGGTGGCACAGAAGGCATAGGCGAATACATCATTGCTTGTCAGGAGCTTTTCATTTGCTTGAGACTCATCGTTGGATCATTTACATTTGGATTATTCTGGTTGGTCTTTTACGCAACAGCACTGTAGGAGGAAATTTCCACACTTGTTGCAACTGCGTGTACAATCGTCTCTGTAACCAACGGGAAGATCGACATATCCCACTCAGATGTGACAGATAGCTTCACCTGATACGAATGACCTGTCCTGTAGGATTGTGCATTGGTATTGGTAGTGCACCAATAGGAGCTCGCTTCATTATTTGATATTCCTGCGTGAAGCTATGGCTGAAAGTTGTGACACATGTGAATACACAATCGAATATCGTGTGCTAGCGGCAGCTTGGTGGCATGATATCGATGGGTACGGAACTAAGTTAAAATAAAGTTAATGTTACTTTTCCAACGTGTTTTCATCAATCCCATCAAGAAATGGGAGAAGAATTGTGATGAAATCATCACATGGGAGCTTAATTTTTAAACACTCTCCCACATAATTCCTCCAGGTTTCCTGTACCATTCTCATCGGCAAGCCAGACAAATACCTGAATAGGCACTGTTGAAATATTACTTGCACTACGTTTATCAAATTTCGCAATCTAAAAATTCCGAAAATAGCTGAAATGTTTGTAAGGAAACAACGGAAGTTTCATGTAGCTTTTACGGCTGCAACTCAAATAACATGAAAGAATTCACCTTCACCTCCTACAGCTAAGCATTTCCGCTCATATGTACTTTACATGCATTTTTGCTCACTAATTCCCTTAATTTGACTATTCGGCAACACAACTTATGAACTGAGTGTAAACATATCTCAGGATTCAGTGAATATCCAAAGGGAGATGCTGGATATCGAAATTTTGATCGGAACGATTGTTAGCTGTCCTTGTAGGTCTCTTAGTAATTGATTATCACACACTACTGACAATACGCAACTCAGATCCCGTGCAAAGTCGCTAAATTTGAAAGTGAAGGGTAAAGGGTCACATCTAGCCAGGGATTATCAAACATTGATTGCAATTTAATTGCTCTTTTCAATGAATTAATTGTAAGAGAAATTTCAGAACAATCAATTACTTGAAAATAAAAGCAGTAGGCAATCAAGTATAATTGAAATTGGCATTCGTGACCAATAGGGTTGGGCGCGAATCCGAAATTTAAGGATTCGTCTATTCGGTGAATTCCCGGGAATCCCATAATACTGCAGATAATGAATATCAGTTTCCGATATAATGTGATAATGATGCTTATTTACTTGAAGCATTGATTGGTCACATGACACATGCTTTTCTTATTATAATGTAAAAACAGGTTGTACTCTAAATCTGTGAGGGTAATCCAAATTTTCATAGAATCCAGCAAGCAAGAAAATTGTAGAAATCCTCGTACACTTCGGATTTCTACACTGTCTTGCGCTTCTGACTTTGACTCCTGCGCGGGTTTCAATACTATGACAGACACTATAGACTTGCTATTTGTAGTATAATTCAGATATTTAACTTGGACAAATTTAATTTAACAACTATATGCATGCTGATACAATGACTGCGACATGCTTACTTTTATACATTTATGAAAATTATCTTCTGCATGGTTACATCCGTCATGATAATGCTAAACCCATCTAGTTGATGACCTCTCAACCACTGAATGTACAAACGAATATGAAAAACGCTTCACATGAAATGAGATAAACCGAACATTCTTCAGATGAAACAAAAGTCTAACGAGTGTAGAAATATGATTATTTTGATTCACTTGAAGAATCGAACATTCGTGCGATTCAATCGGATTCGCTCAGGCGGATTCAAATATTCGCGCCCAACCCTGGTGACCAATCAATTAATTTTTGATAGTCCCTGCATCTAGCTACGAGCAAAAGAGTAATTGAGAGAAGGAACCTGGACCTTGCAAACGAATGAAAAAAATAGTCGTCTAAGTTGCTAAATAGAAATACATGTAGACCTATTATTGGAAACAAGAAACGATGTTCCACTAGCACATTGAATGGATTGATTCAGTTGAGGTTCATCTAAAGAAACTCAGTTCAAAGTTCAAGCTGAGTCATAACCATATCCCCAATCGGTGGGGGGAGGAATTCGACTATTTGTCTTATTTTTACTGTGCTCCTATTGAAACTAATCCGCTCGACCAACGCTTATCTGACTTTTATTTTTTACGTATTTTCAATTTTTTTGCCAATGAAAGTTGGATTTGACTCACTGAACGGTGTCATTTATGGACTATTTTGAAAGCATCTCGAAGGATTGAATTTTACCACTTAATTCCAGCATTTTCCGTGACTCTCAACGAACCGCCTCAATTTTCAAAGTACATGTAGGTGCAGTGTTTTTGTAAATATGAGTCCATGAATCATATCATGATCATCTATTATGCCATAGAGACAGCGAATATGACATTGGGACATGCCTTTTGCTTATTCTAATGCTTGTCTTTTTCTAATCATCTGAAATCTTTGGGCATAGACTTTGTCTTTATTCTTTAGGATCAGATTGGAACTGTAGAAAACCATTTTACAGATGCATTGAAATGGTCACGCTTGAAGGAAAATATTCCACCTTTCATAAAAGTAAATACCTGTTGTTTTCCATGTACAAATCAATATTATCAATCTCTATTCTTGCACATCATGGCAGTAAATTTAACAAATTTGGCATTGAAAACAGCAAACATTTATGGCCAAAATTGGGTAAAATGTAAAAATCGGCGATTTTTAATTTGAGTTCTATTTTTTTGTGTGTGTGCAAAACGATTGAAAATTTCAAAGCGCTTCAAATCCATAACAACGAATTCATCATAACGCTTCAAATCGCATGCAAGCGATTAATCGTAAATCGTATATTCATTCACTGTCTTTATTCTTGTACATTGCGAATAATGGGGTGACCATTACATGCGTCCCTTGTGGAAGTGAATAATAGGATCTTCTAAACCAAAAACCGTTCTACAGTATAAAAAATTTCTTTATTTTTTTTCTCTAATCCTTACATTTCTTTCTCTCATTTTAGTTCTAAGATTGTAAAATAGAAATTGATGATAAGTTTTAATTTATTTTCCTTCCCGTCTTAAGTTGGGTCGGCTAGCCTTTATATGCATTTCGTTTCCTACTTTGTACTGGAGTAGGTTACTCTATGTATTTAGCATTAATTTATATTCATTCGTTCATGTCTTTAAGTTACCTAATTATTTAGAAGATTCTCCATTAGGGTAGTTGTTTAACTTTGATATCTTCCGTTTCCTGGATCATTTGAAATTTTTTTGCCGTGTCGTGTCTCAATTCAATCAAGAGGAAAATTATATTAAATGTATTTACATGCACATGCACATGTATATAAGAGTTGAATTAACTATAAAGACTTAAATAATTATAAATCGCTAATAAGCAGCAACACAAAGAAGAGTCCATGAAAAATGTGATTGCATGTTATATTAGCGGTGAGTAACGGATACCTCAATGATTCAATAACAGCATTAGTTGAAAAATTATATATACAGCAATTTTTCAATGATCTAATTAATCTAACATGGTGAGTATCTACAATTTTTGACTACCAACTTCCAATGACTTGTACATCATTCAATAATTCCATTTCTTCTTTAATGCATTCAATATTCAATGACAAATAGACATTAATTTCGTCAATGAGAAAAAGTTCTAGTGAAATAGATTATTATAGTATGTGACAATCTATGAATTGAATGATTCATGACATCTTAACTCCAGAAATTTACTAATCTGTTTGAGCAAGAAGCGCGTAACAGACTGATAATTTCGATAGTTTGATATCACGAATCATTCGCAGGCTAACTATAAATTGTCATTTTCAATTTATGTGTGGTTATTATGGCCTTATTGATACATCATAGACTTCTTTCAATGCAATAACTTGAGTTTCATGAGGTCTAAACATAGCCATGCAGATTATCATGAACCATGAATCACAATGATGACATTTTAAGCATTTTTCAAAATTTAATCTTATCGATTCGATTGCGATTAAAATGATCGCCCATGTTATTTATAGCAAAATAATTAGCAAGTTAATGCAAACAATAGTGCGAACTATCATTTGACCTATGAACTATCAAATGACTTCGCTCCCCTGTGGGAAATCGATGCGCCTCAGACACTAGCTATAACTTAACATTTTCAGATTGCTGCAATCAGGCAAATCATCAGCGCAAACAAGTCACTAGAAATAGACATTTTTACTGCCATATTATTTCGATTTTCATTGCTTGATCTAAATGTATTTTTAAAACGTGCTTTTTAGATAATCCGTTAATTTATCGCTTTCTATGATAATTCGTCATAAAAAGCATGATTGAAAATGTTTCAAGGCACTGCCTTCACCAATAGCGCCTACACATGGAGGTCAACGCACAAAATTCAATGATTGCTATTGCCTCCAGGTTTGGTATTTGGTGATGATAGTCAATCATGATATGGATCAATGCTTTGAGCCATCTCAGCAGAGATGTCATAATCACTTGTCTGACATTCATCCTAATTCATTTGCTCGTCATTGCAACATATTTATCACCAAACTTTTACCCATTTCATCAGGAACAGCTTCGCATCAATAACCGAAGAATCTGTGGATAGCTTTATTTAAAGAGTTTTACTCTTTTGCACAAAGGTATTGAATGGGGATCTCCGACTTCAACAATTAAAGAGCTACATGATTAATTGTTAATGTTATTCTTGTATTATACATGTAGCAACATTCATTATATGATATTGTGATGTTTCATGTCAATGATTAATAAATATACGATTAATAAATTTTTATTCGAAAGATGCCCTGACTAGTCTTGGTATGACATGCTTGGAGTTGGAGTAAGTGAAGTTTATTAATACATTATATAACTTACATTAATAAATTATTTTTGATTAAGTTGTACAAATAAACTATAGCAAGCTTTACCAAAAAACTTATAAAAGCTAATTTTTTCATTGTTTTCCGTCCTGTCAGATCAATTTGTTATTGTTACTGGCACAGGCATACTATCAAATGCACTTGCTCATCATATCTACATTCTATCACATCAGATCACATCATCTCATTGTAGTCCGACAGCCAGAACGAGACCGAAAATGAGACTTTCACAGAATAATGTACATCCTATGCCTACTGCGAATCTACACGTCTGCCGAGCTCTACCTGGTTATTCCTCTTGTCAAAGGAAACCCAGTTTAATCCAATGGGACGCAGAGACGTATTTTGCAAAAATGGAATTTCTATGTTTTCTCTGATTATGCAAAAAATACGAAGTCAGAGTCAGAATTTTTGACGTCTTCAGGTCATTTCCTATCATGTTCATGAACACCTTCATATGAAGCTTAATTAGTACATTCAGATCTAGCAAGCCTCCTGATGTCGGCGAACACACGTATTTTGAGCAATTCAATCCACATTTAGCCACATTCTCGGATACATGGTCAATCAGCAGCATAATGGCACACATTCTCCACATGCGAAATGACTTGAAGACATTACATATCAAAATTTATGGCTCTAGATTTAGTATTTTAAACTTAATAAGCGAAAAAAAGAAAATTTCATTTTAAACAAAAACTACAATTTGCGTCCTATTGGATAAACATATGTTTTTCTTTGATCTTGTCTGACATGAAGAGTAACTAGAACTCGGCCGATTCGCAGATTCGTAGTAGGCATAGAATGTACATCATTCTGTGAAAGTCTCACTTTCGTTCTCGTTCCCTGCAGAAACTCGCTCTGGCTGCCGGACTAGTCGCTAAATATCTGCTTCAAATTCCTAATATTTCAAATTTCTAATAGCCTTAGTCCTTTGTGGTTGAAAGAATTGATTTCTTTATGCATGACTATTTCCTACATGACATGATTGCAAACCAAGTCAATTAATCTTGATTGCCCATCAGTGCAGTGTAAAAGAAATATGAAGTTAGAGGGAACTGACATCAAGGAACTGACATTAAGTAGTGATAGCAACAACTTCCTTATATTTATTGCAATTGAATTTCATCGACAAAGTAAATGACATAAAAATGCGCGTGTGTGTATTTGAACAGTTTGCTATCGAGACAAATGCACTATGTCCAAGTCGGTATCCACCAATCTGCCGACACAGCTGATAACTCGATTTTATTGTCATTACATTAACCAACCGATGCTGAGGGACTTCAGATTAGCCAATGTAATTTATATCATATCAGGGCCGCCACTGTCCCAAAGACTGGCCCATCCCTAACAGTCGAATGTCTTATACCTTTGAAACTCTTCAAAGCGGAAAATGTTTCTCACCTCTGTGTTATCCTGAAATTGATTGTAGAAGGTGTCCTTCTTGTCGCGTATCAGTTAAATAGGCAACACTGACAAAAACAGGTTTGCAAATATTATCACGGGGTGGACCATATCAACCCACCATCTAATTACTGCGGCAAACACAGAAAGAGCTCAGTCCAGTCACTTGGGGTGAGGGAGAAGGTAAAACGAAAATGTTGATACTTTGTAGAATGAATCAGCGCTGAGGAAGAAAGAATGGGCTGTCGCTGGATGTGAGGCGGAAAGATTTTTGAACGTAAAGAGAATAGTGAATGAAACTTTTGGTAGTGGAAGAATGAATGAGATCAGCATGAAGGTTGATCAGTGCGATGACGTCATAGAGTTCAAAACGGATCGAAAAGAAGTCATTCACAAGCAGCATACAATTCCATTTATGTTAAGTCAACATGAAAAGATCGTTAATACCTCAAACGTCAAAATTATCCAGATTTTCCTGATAGCCAAGAATAGGTGAAAGATCCAGTCAGTCAAATTTTTCATGATACCCTTCTTATATAGTTCATAATGTTTAAGGAACTTGTTCCTTCTTCTAAGCAATTTTTCATTCATTATATGCTAATTTCGTTTTTAAAAGCATTTTTCTCTTTGTAAACAGTTTTCATTTTCATAATCAATATTTCGGTAATATTGTGCATCAAATTTTTGTAATCAGTGTTAGGCCTATCTATTAAGCGATGACAGTTTTGTATTCTTGCATATATAAAGAACTTTTATTCTAGTATCCATTTTTTTGAATTTTGAGAGTAAGTTGCAATTTTTTATCTTGAAATCAGTTTTCATTATGACAATTGCCAACAATTTTATTCATTCACTTTTTCATCAAGCGATTGCATTTGCATGTTCTCATAAATGAACAATTTATGAATCTTGCAAGCAAGGCAAAATAGAGAAATGTCGACACTTGCATGGAACAAGGGAAGAATCATATCATCCAATTGAAAGCTCGTTATATGTAGAAGTATTCCAAAAGTACAAATGATGTCTGGTCTTCGATTCGGTGCATCGGAAGATTTACTAAAAAGCATATGCTGTCTATGAATATAGCAAACAACTTTTCAAATTCATGCGTATTTTTCATTCTTGCGATCTTATAAGCAATATATGAATCCAATTAACAATTTTTCATCACTGTAAGCAATTTTTTTGTTCTTAATGGAGGAACTAGTAAGTGAAATACACGACCTAGTTTCACGAATTATGGATGCTAACTTCATTCGTTATTGCTTGACTTCATGGACGACACCAAAGACTATGTAATATTCAAAGACTGAAAACTCTCCTATCTCTGTATGTTAAGCTTGTGGAAACAACTTATTTGTCCTCAACGAAGATATCGGATAATTTTAATACATTAGAAGATTGGAGCTACCATGGATATTCTTGTACTCATCATAGATATATACCGTTTCCAAATTTTCTACGAGTTTACAGTCTTTATATCTTCCACTGTCTTTGGACGACACCGCTTCTAAGAAACTTGTACAGGGTGATTCAGTTATAAGTAATATGCATGTATTTCATATTCGTTCTAGGTGGACATTATGTATCTTTATTCTAAATTTCGGACAACACCATCTGAAACAATTTTAGGGTGGTGCTGTCAAGAACCACTGTCATAGAACCATTCCATGTTCCCCCATCTATCCATAAGTCCACCAGCACTCCAAGGAGGAGAAAGTAAGCTTCAGGACGGAGGCATGTGTGGGAAGAAAGCGACAGGTGTACAAGGATCAAAGGAGTTATGGAATTTTTGTATAGCTCGGGTTGAGACAATATCCTGTGGTTTTATCCTCGTGATGGAATTTGTGAATCGAAATTTATGAGAAATTAGATAAAGTGCTTGCATTACGTCAGTAGACGATCTTATAAACGAATGACTGATATCTATGAGACTGATCAGTGTGATGACGTCACAACGTGCCAACAATATCCAGGGATACCGGAAGGTAATCGAGGAATGGGTGTACATGGGGGCACTTTTGAAAACAATGCTCATGCTTAACTGATACTACAATGTGCGTATATACCAAGGTACATAAATAGAAGGCCTATGTACTTTTCCTCTACAGGTTTTAGAGTACTTTTTATTTTTCTACTTTTTGAAGCTTTCTTGTACTTAATTATTATACTTCGTTGTAAGTAGATGAAACAAATCAAAGAAGGAAATGCTCGAATATTTGTATGACAACAATTATATATGCACGAAGAGACCATGATCAAAGCCAAAAGCGGAAGTTGAGATTAGAAGAAACCAAAGTGTTTTCTCTTTCTTTCTCACCGTTTCACAAATTCCTCAGCAACATCTTACATTTGGATGGTGTCCGTCCATCAAAGGATGTGCACAAATGTAAACATAGTGTTGTTCAGGTGTTTGCGTCATCAGTCATCTATAGACCTCATCGGTGACACACAAAGCCAATGAGCTAGTCTTCCTTCGACGGCTTCTATAGCGGAGACCTTCCGCGCTAGCCACATAAAGGTCCATTCACACACGACACGGGACCGTGCGTGTCTCTGTGTGAACAATCCCATTGATTTATTTAGGTTCTAAACAAAATCGCTATGGGCCTATGGGGCTAGTCGCAATGGGGCTGCCCCTAACCGCACTGAACCCTCGACCTTGTGTTTATAGCCACCTTCATTTCCTTTGTCATTTTCAATAACCGCTGAAAAATATTGATCATGCATATGAGTGTGCGCATGCACAACCATGCGATTTTCCTTCACATGCAGACAGCTTCCTTTCACAATGATGCCATCTAAACTTCAGATTTAAAAGTCAGACCCTGTTTGCTGAGTCATTCTCAAGATGAATTGTAAACAAACACTGTGATGGTGTTGGTTGAGCGTCAGTGACGAGTAGATATCATTGTAGTTTTTGATAAGTTTTAGATAATAGAAAATTCCTCCAGATTTTCATCAAGCATGTCAACACCTTCATGATTGGAATCAAAATAGGCTCTCCCTGCTTTTTTTAGACAATTTATTGAAATTAAAATTAAAATATGAGCGTTAAAAACCCAACGTTTGGTCCGCCACGGACCTAATCATGGGCAACAAAATCCAGCCATTAATACAATGGGTTTGTATACAGCTAGTGACAGCTCGTCAGTTCATGCTTCCTTGGAAAACTTTGGGTTTTTAACGCTTATATTTTAATTTTAATTTCAATAAATTGTCTAAAAAAGCAGGGAGAGCCTATTTTGATTCCAATCATGAAAGTGAAAAATCACCTCCCGTATGACACCGTTAATCATGTCAACACCACCTTTCAACCGTCACATATGAGAGATGACTTTTTCATTTCATCATTCATGTACGCCAGGGGAGGGCCAGATTCGATCTATCGATTGACATTGCGTCTGGCCCGACAGACATGTACTTAATTTGTGTTTTAAATTCCCCAGAATTCTGGTTCACCTCTTCTTCGACACATCAGCATACCTCTATGCACATCAGACGTTCATCCACCGACTATTGTTGGCTATTCATTGCGAGTCAACCTGAGGTACCGGCTGATTATGACGCGGCTGAGCTGCAGCCAATGTTAGGCAGACAAACCGGCGTCATGGACGCGTACACATGAATTAGGCAAAAAGTGAGCAAATCAGGACAATACATGAATGACGTGATGCTTGCCTACTGTCATTGTTGAATCCATCATGGCTGCTTCTATGAAGTTGTTGCGCTGTTCAGTAGATATTAGGCAATCATAGAAGATATTCGTATTTTTTATCATGGCCCAAAAAATGCCTATTGAGTTATGTTGTGGCTCACGCAATGAAAAGGTTGCCCGCAACCGATGTACGCGAGGAGCCCATAAGGATAGTTTGTTTGCAACTTACTTGATAGGAGATTGTCCAAATTTGGTTGCTGTGATCAAAAATAAACTGACTCTATTGCATAAACTAATTCTATGCCTATAAGATTTTTAAGTTAGAAAAAGCTAGATTTCTCAGATGAAAAGCAGCAGCAAGCTCATGATGTGTAAAATAATTATCTGTATAGATATTTCTTCCCCGGTACATAAAAGAAGGAATGCACAAAATCGAAAAATTTTGCTACTAAGCTTATAATGACATGTTTCAAATGTCAACATTTTGTTGACAGATGTCCGATAAAGGATGCACTCCCTGTATTCTCTTGTACAATTATGCATTACATAATTGTAATCATGCTCATGTAAAATAGCTATTATTTGCAATATGCAGAACTGTTGAAATACAAACACATGCACGATGCACGATGTCAACAAGATGTTGACAGACGTTCCTTTTGAGCGTTTACCTAAAAGCAAAAAAGAAGGCCTAACCTCCAATCAGGGTTTCGGAGCCAGACTTACCCAGAACAGTGGTAGCAGGTCGGAGCCGGAGCCGACCGAAAATACCACGGCTCCGGCTTGAAGTTTTGTATGTCGGCTATTTGAATTCAGTCAATACTCGGGAATTAGTGATATTCGATAGCGGAGCTGGCAAGAATGCAAGTGTGTCATCGTTGTAGACTTCTCAATATCTGCTGGCCTTCATCTCCTCTCAATGCACAACCAACTGTCGGGCGAAAGGTTCTTGGCGAGCAGTATACACATGCATTCTCGCCTCAAATTTAATGTACTACATAATGCTAAAGCACATTATTGGTTCTTAATTATTCTTCCCTTAAAAATGCATGATTACATCTTTTGTCCTCATTTTCAATTAAATATGAAGAGGAAGTATTAAAATGCTTCTGAAGAAGTGATTATGATGCAAAAAATTAAATTGGAAATAATCAATTGTTTCACTTGATTGATGAATATTGACAGCTATGTGGTTGAATCATCTCGCACGACCGGTAGCAGCAGTTTCTGCTGGGAACGAGGCTGAAAATTGAACTTTCGGCGAATGCAACACACCCTATACGCTACGAATCTGCGCGTCTGTCGAGTTATACCCGCTTTATGCTTTATCAGACAGGATAAAGCAATACACGTGTGTAGATCCAATTGGATGCGGATTAAGTCTTTGAGATCCCTTTCACTGTGGAAGATGTGTCTGACTAAAATGCTTCTTTTAAATTAATAATGCCTCACTCTGGAAGAATGAAATATTTGCACTGGCCTCTGAATAAGCGCTTATAGCGGTCGTCGTATGTACGAAATCAGATACTCCAATCAGCTCCTCAAAAATAAAGAAAATTTTCATGGCTCCCTCTGCGACACATGGTTCATAAAAAGTTATAAGCGGGAAGCAGCAGCTAAGTCAGCAGTCACGTTTTTGGCATTTATAAATAGCACATAATCGGAGTCGCTGCCATTCTTTCGCAGCAATGGTGATTCCCTACCAGATGCTTTAGCACCCATAGTCTTAAATTTTGCTGAAACCTCTCAGATTAAGTTGAATAATGCTACTTATAGATTTACTGAGCAATAGTAGGTTTACTTAATACTTTCGTGCAGCGTTCATATATTATTTTAACTTATTTTGCATGTAATTAGCATTTATTTCCCCTGCCTCCAAAATACCCCGGGCATAGAGTCAAAATAAAAATTAGAAAGAGCCGGTATTAGAAGAAATGTGATAATGCCATTTGATTTAATCTCATCACCAATGAGATGATGTTTTCAATCAAATGATGTCTTCATGTTTACATACTTGATGTTCAGAAATCTCAATTATTAAACAGGAATGTTCGATCTGATATGAAAACATATTGAGAGGAACAAGTTATGGATTGAAAAAGTTGAATTTTTTAATGGAAACATTAAGGTTTTTGAATTCATCAACGGAAGTTGTTTCGATTCAAGTGTGACTTTTGTCTGCCGAAATGAATTGGTTGTTCCAGTCAAGTCAGATGAAGAAATTATGCCTAAAATGTCTTCATTCTTCTCATGGCAATTGGTCTTTGAAGATCTTCAATTCAAAGCGCATTACGTTGTTGTATTTTCAGCTAAAAAAGTCAATTTGATTGAAGCTAGTAAACTTTCTTTCTGAATATTCTAGCACTGTACTTCAAACTTAAAAAAGGCTTCGTTAATCCTTCAGATCTACTCCGCTAAATATATAGAAATAGCTCAGATGTTTTGAAATTTATCTAATTCAATGATATTTCCCTTCACTTCATGTTTACATATACACCGCAGACAAGTGAAACCTTATAATTATGAAATAGAGGAAAGTGCATTGTCGTCTTATCCTTGCAAGTGAAAACTAATGATAATAATCTTCTTTATTTGAAAACATGCTGAATGAAAAAGAAACCAAGTAAATCTATTTGCAAATGCAATTTAACCAAGGTGCATCCACACTTTCAGTGCTTGAAAAATGTGTTCGTATGATATTTTGTAACTTTGTTTGTTTCCAGCATTTTGCACTGCGTTCTTTAATTGACCATTAAATGAATCAACAACTTATCAAATATCTCTTTATATGAAAAACGAACTTGTTATTCGTACGGTATATCATTCGCTACGTGTATACTCATGTATCGCCATGTATCTCACATAATATCAAGAAGCGAAAATCACACTCGAACAAGTCTATCATCAACTTTGTTTGTTTCCAGCATTTTGCAGCGCGTTCTTTAATTGACCATTAAATGAATCAAATGCATATCTAATATCGCATTAAATGAAGAAAAGAACTTGTCATTCATAAGGTATATCATTCGCTATATGTATACTCATGTATCGCTATGTATCTCACACAATGTAAGTTACGAAAATCACACTCGAACATGTGTGTCATCAACTTTCGCTGCTCTATAGCAATAAATGCATGACATTATAGTCCGGCAGCCAGAACGAGTTTCTGCAGGGAGCGAGACCGAAAGTGAGACTTTCACAGAATGATGCACACCTTATGCCTACTGCGAATCGGTGAGTCTGCCAAGTTCTATTGAGTTCCTCTTGTCAGACAAGATCAAAGAAAAAGACATGGTAGTCCAATGGGACGCAGATTGCAGTTTTAGACTGAAATGAAATTTTGTATGTTTTCCCTCATTAAACGAAAAGTACTAAGCCCAATGTCATAATTTTTGACATGGAATGTCTTCAGGTCATTTCCTTTCATTTTCATGCACCCCGTCTATAAAGCTAAACACATTTAGAATTGGCACGCCTCTTAATGTCGGCAAGACACAGGTTTTGACATGGAATGTCTTTAGGTCATTTTTTATCATGTACATGAACATTTATCTATGAAGCTGCACAGATTCAGATTTGGTAATCCTCCAAATGTCGGCAATCCACATTTAAACACATTCTAGCATGCATGGCCGATTAGAAGCATGATAATGATACATGAACAGGATAGGAAATGACCTGAAGACATTCCATGCCAAAAATTATGACTCTGTATACTTAGCAGTTTTTGCTTAATCAGAGAAAACATGGAAAATTTCATTTTTTAAAAAACTGCAATCTGCGTCCCATTAACATGTGTTTTTCCTTGATCCTGTCTGACAAGAAGAGGAACTAAGTAGAACTCGGCACATGCGTAGATTCTTAGTAGGTATTGAGTGTACATAAATCTGTGAAATTCTCATTTTCGGCCTCGTTCCCTGAAGAAACTGATTCTGGCTGCCGGACTATTATGGACAGTACAATTACTGATTCATTTGCACTCAATTTGCACTCAAGAAATTTTGTGTGCCTATGAAAAAGCCCAAATCATGCACATCAGTTACTGCGAATTGAATAATTGTTTAAAAGCATTTTAAAGCAGGTGTTCAGATACACAGCTTTTAATGATCATTTCGAAATCTTGGTTTTAAAACAGTTGCTTTTGTTCTTTTGACAATGCAGGTTCCAGTTGATGTCAGAAGCTTCACCTCATAAAAAATCTTTATGCACACTATGTCATTATGGCAGTCTTTTACTATTAACTTAAGCAAGCAAACAAGGACGACTAATTATTGAGTGGAACACAAACTTCTGCCCTGAGAATGAGACGAAAATAGAAATTATGTTGAATGCTGACAGAGAATTATGAAATACGCTGAGAGAGATGAAAATTAATGCTTTTAAAGATAATATACCAATGGAATAACCCTTCCTGCAAATGGAGTGTTTATTGACGACAATTAGTTAAAAGACTAGGATGGAGCAAGTAGACCTACACATTGTACTTGACAGCATAAGCTGGTAAACAGTTTGTGCCTCACAATATACAGTGATTTATTCAAGAAAGATACATAGCTCATCCGAAGTAACGATCGCAAAAATATTTCGGTATTTGTTAGACCATTACAGATAAAATCACAAAATCGCTTGCACACGTAGAATATACCAAGTGTAGACTATGTTTGACTGCAAAAAAAACTATATTGACACAAAAGATGTAAAAAATTTGCTTTTCTCACATTTGGTGCTGGGTCTCAACTCGAGTTCATTTAATAAAATCGAAACTGCATACACAATGGGAATTTAATTGATACTGAGCTTCTAATCTGCCTGACATACTTACTCTATGGTGTATATCAAAGTGTTTGTGCCTTTTTTATTGCTCAATTCCAATTCTTTTGAAAATGAAGTCTGCATGGCTAATGAACCACGGGTAATCAAAATTAAGCTTGATATACTTCTCCAAATTGTAATCTATTTGTTCATGTAATACTACTTGTAAAAAAAATTGCTGTTAAACTTGCTCTATAAAAAGGCTGTCCACTTTTTATCATCGTGCAAGTCAAGTTTGCAAATACAAAGTCCATAGAAACAAATCTAAATCAAATAAATTGACAGTTATCGTCGGCAGTCTAACTGCCTCCTCAAACACAAAAGCAGCAATGTGGAATGATACATCGGAGATGCAGTAGCTCATGAGCTTGTCATATATTCACAGCAGAACTTTGAAAGATCCTCAACTTGTTTTTATACATACTGACATCAGAATTAAAGAATTTGAGAGAATCAAAGTGATCAATTTTAGGAAATGGGCGTAGAGCACTGTTTGCATCAGATAATCAAAATGAAATGCAAACTTATAAAATTAAGATGAAATTGCAATCTAGGCTGCAAGACGTATAACGTCACTTGAAAGCAATTAATGCTTCTTTCAAACATATTCAAAGTATAAACCATGACACAATCTGTTTTTAATGTCAACGAACATATTTTGTTGAGCATTATATTGTCAAAAATTGATGAGACATGTGTTTCAAAAGAAATTGGCACTAGTCCCTCAGGCTTGATATAGGAAAGATTGGGTGTAACTTAAAAACCAGTTCTCCAGGTGAACATTGAGCAGTTATTCAAAGTTTCATCATTGCTCGAGTTGAAAAATAGTCTGAAATATTCCATATAAATAGACACAGATATGATAATATGATATCGGTCTATTCATCCTCAGAATAATTTGATATTTGATTTTGAGATTTTCATTGCCTATCAATCTAGCATCATGTTTGAAATTGATGATGTGGAGCGGAGAGGAATTAAAATGCTCTCATTATATAGAGAAGTGGAACCAGCGTCGATTCAAAGAAATGCCACTTATCTTTCTAATTTTGATTCCGATTAACAGACATGGACAAAAAGAATTTATTCGATAAAAATAATTGTAGTAGTCTCATAATGCTTGCATGTAACGGACGTAAAATTAGAACAATTAGCTGTCATGAAAATCCAGACGTCATGTGCATGCAGCATATAAAATAAGTGCTCGTACATGTTGGACCACTTGTACACCAAGACAAATGTTATCGAATGAAGACGACACAGCTCAGCCTACATGTAGCATCTGCCTGCTTTACATTCACCTGCATGAGTAGGCAAGCATAGCCTTATGTAAATCGCATACACTAGCATTGAAAATACCCAGCCCTGATCTATAAGTTAAGAGAGTTCACACTGTGCGAGTAGTGTTGATGTGGAGCTCTGGAGAATGAACAGCAGAAAGTAGCTCACATAATTTGTGCAGAATAAGCGGACCGCATTGAGAGCGCTAGCATGTGATTATAGGCACAGGCATAAGATGACAAGATTCTATATGCATCAAATTAATTCATCTTGTTACTTTGAAGGTTGGCAAGATTAAATAAACCGCACAGAATCGGTCTGTCAGAATAACTAAGTCATCTTCTACTGGCAACGGTATGAGGTATAAATCTCAGTGGGCTTCTTACTCTGATTCGGAGATCAAAAATACGTCTGAAGCAATTGCAATTCTGGTGACTATGGCGGCCGATGGTCGTCGAAAGCGCTCGCGAGAGAGACTAGTGTTTTTCACTAAGTAATGTTGTCAAAGATCTGATTTAGTGAGCTTCGACACAGATAATTCAACATACTCCCCAATATTCTCATCAAACAAAGAATTCTATAAAAGTGCTAATACATGTACATGTGCAATATTTACGATACAAGCTGAAGCATTAAACTATGAACTGGAATCTAAGTAGCGCAGAGAAAACGGCTGACGTCGGCCCATTAGCAAAGACAATAGCCCCGCTAATAATACATGGAATGGTGTATATAGCAGACTTCCCTTTCTGATTGATGGTGTGCGACACCAGTTTCTAGCGCGAGATCTGTGGAACTTCTCAAGCCACTGCCGAGAAATTTAGGCAAAATGAGGCTTCATATCTGATCATTTACATGGTACCTCGACTAGCAACACGATTCATGATTTATAATTTTGTCATGAGCAACTAAAAATTCTGCATGCAATTGCACGATTCTGTTCAAGTGCAAATTGCAAGTAATTTAGCAATTGATGTGGCTAACCACACTTACCCGTTAGATGTTCAACAATGGCGTGACTTCGTCTATTGTCCTCGGTCAATGCAACTTCGAAATATTAATTGGAATATTTATATTGTCAATTTCATCAACTCGCATTGATTGGTAATGTCTTGAACATGAGCCAGAAAGAATATTCATTACAAATTCAATTGGTTTCGAAGCAATCCAATGATTGTGATTCGCTCTAGAAAAGAACTGCTCGAAGAAGATGCTATTTACGATTCAGCGAAAGATACTGGGAAATCTGATCCCATAATTTTTATTGAAAAGTCAACGGTGACAAGCTTAAGTAGATGCTTAAGGCAGATTAAAACTGCGGAACTGATATAGAGACAAAACAGTATGATGACAGTGAAGAACAAACTGAATTTAGAAAATAAATCTATTTCCATATCACTGTACTTAAAGATAATATTAATCATTAAATTGTTGAAACGGAATATTGGCTTTTAAACATGACAGTATTTGACAACTAACAATTATTTGGAGAAAGATAAATTTGAGAGACTGAATAAGCCGACAAAAACATGTGAAACACAACTGTAATCGTGAGAGGAATTTCCTAGATGCGAATTTTACGCTGCAAATATTTCTGATATTTTCCTGTTTATATTCGCACCGAGTAGAGATGGGCATTATCGCGATACTTCATCGATAGTTTTACAGTTGTGTGTTGTTGTAGCCTAGGATGTGCCCCGCAGTAAGGCGGGCTTTCACGTGCGTGCTATGGGCTTATTAAAGGTACGGCCGCGGGATGGGCATTTCCTAAGCTACCGGAAATCCTATTTGATAATTGAATGTGGCTAGATTAGTTTTAAGAAGACTTCCAAAAATGTATCTTTGTCGTAATTTCCAATGTTGATCGAGCCTAAAAGATAGAAAAATTTAAATTGAATCAGATCCAAGTCATTTATTCGTATTGCACTGCAGCTATCTTGATATGACAACTCTAGAAATATTGTCTAGGTATAGACCCTCAGTATGAACCCTTTTCTCAAGAATAGCCACTAACATTTTTGGCCAATTCCATCATTAATTTAATTACCTTGGTAATGATTAATTTGCCTTGTTTACTATGAAGACCTTCTCCCGTCCTCGACGGCCAGGGTAGGGCGCATCGTCTGTCTTCAATGATTTCGATCGGCTGTATCGTTGACTAGCAGTCCCACTACTCGCCCATCCTCTTCCACTTAACGCTTCCAGGTTTTCTTAGGTCGTCCTCTTTGGTGTCTTCCTGGCATTGGACCTTCGTAAGCCTTGTGCATAGAGCGCTGTTCGCTTTGTCTAATGACATGTCCGAGACATCTTAATCGGTTGCAATGCATGACTCTCTCTCTCCCTATTGGTGTTACTCGCAATTTTCTCAGAGTGCCCACATTTCGCACGTGATCTAGTCTGGTGACCCCTGTTGTCATTCTCATTTCAGTCTTCGAAATTTTCCGGATGTGGAGTTGATCCATCGGCCATCATTCTGAACCATGTAATAGGGCTGGTCTAATTACTGATGCACACAGCTTCAGTCAATCAATAATAACAAATCAAATTCATAAATCATAGTTGCTTTGAAGCATTAATAGTCTTCATCAAAATTTTTGACGATAAGACTGCCTAAACCCTAATTCTTCAGTCTAAAATTGATTCAGTCAGTTCTAGCGCACATTACAGTTGCAATCGACCAAGTGCACTTTATGAAACTCTCATACAAGAGGCACCCGAGTAGCTGTCTAATCTATCACTCGATTTGTTGGAATATAGTGTTTTCCCTAAGGACACGAATTGTAACTGTGGGGCATCGGGTCATCGGGGTCGGTTGCGGAGCGGGGCTCATTCTAAATTTACCGCTGAAACTTTTTTGAGAATTCGATAGATCGGTATTAGTGATATTTTGTTCCGAAATCACCGACAAGGACAACCGACACTTTCTAGATTTCATCAAACTTGTCGAGGTAGCTCTTTTTGGGTAAAATTTCATATGCTGTTGAATCGAATGAAATTCCCGGTCTATTGACATTGGTGCAGATAAAGTGTAATATTCTGAATCATACTTACGTTAATAAGCAACAAGCTCAGAATCCTTCTTCTATACCAACATTGAATTATCTAATAAACTTTTCACACAGCTTCTCCAATTTCTACTTCGGTGCTCTTAACTCGGTCCATGCCAGGCGCATCCATGAGGGGGAGATTCGTAGCCCCTTCCTCTCCTTGCCATTTAAGGAATTGATAACAGTCACGTTAACTTCAAGGTACATGCATCGTGTGTGAACTTACTAATGATGGCATCCATTTAAGCTAACTTCCACATCTTCACACTATAAATAGCGACTGAAAATTGAAAATCAGCAATTTCCACTGACTTTTGACAATTTTAATATTTCACCGAATTTTGAATGTAGATATCCTTACTATCTGCTGGTAAAGACACCAAGCTGTTGAAACATACTAAGAAATTACTTATGAGTATAAATGGAGGTTGATAAAAAGGACTTGTACTGGTTTGTCACGAATTCCCTATTGTAACCGTTGATGCAGGTACGGAGCCTTTTCCTCTGAAAGCTGGAGTCAAGGCATCACCTCATCCCTAACCTATTGTGATCATCTGAGAGCTACCATACGACAATTTAGGGAGTAGTTTATAGGCCGAAGGTACATATAAAAAGCCGCAAAAGCCACTTGAGGACGTCCATGCAGATAACGCGGCTTATGGGTGATGAATGACCTATGACTTGTGCCTTATCCTGTGTGCCTCCACTATAAAATTCCTTTTCCAGTCGCTTAAGCGATTTTGTGGAAATTCTGGGAATTTCTATATATATAAAATCGCCTCTGGCTTTCCGAGGAATAAAAAGCTCTGGAGTTGCCCAACGTTTCGAATACCTTTAATAGAGAAACTGAAATATTCATGCAATGCCTATATAAATGATTGAATTTCAAAAAATTTGGCACTGTAATCTAGGAGTGAATGTTGCAAGAAACCTCTTCGAACAATAGAACTGAACATGAAGAGAATAGAAATCATGACAAGTAGTGGACGTAGAACAAGAGTTAATAGACATATAAAATACCAAAATATACATATCGGTATATAAAATATTACATGTAAAAATAAAATGAAGACATTATAAAGAGATGGGGAGATTGGCAGACACGAACTGGTTCTGGCTGGAGCATCAAGTTATTTTGACTCTTAACTTCTTTTTTTTCTCTCTCTCTCTCTCTTTTGTATTCGGTATGACTTTGAAAGATCATGATCTGTACATGATTTCTATAATAAAAACTTTGTGTCATTTCTTATAAAGAGATAATATATCACAAAAGGTAGAAGAGATTCACCTGAGCATACATTAATTAAATTTGAGTCCTGTCTGATTAATAGGGATTCCATTGACCTTCTTTTTGCGTTGCTTCTTTCAGTCACATGTTGTTTCGATAAAGTGGACGATACTTGTGACGGAAAGAAACAACGCAAAAAGAAGGTCACATGTACATAGTTCACTTCTAGATTACAGTTCCAAATTTTTTGAAATTCAATCATTTGTATAAGCATTGCATGAATATTTCAGTTTCTTTATTAGAGGTATTCGAAACGTTGGGCAACTCCAAAGCTTTACATTCCTCGGAAAGCCAGAGGCGATTTCTTTTCCATTTATGTTTCTAATATTTTGATAAGCAATTTATACAACACGAAACTCTCCTGTATTACCTACAGCATATTATTGATATAATGCGCTCGTATATGAAATTATAAAAATGATTCAGAATATCGCACCATTATAATAGATGATTTCATTCTTCAGTTTTCTACAAATTATACGTCACTGCTCAAAGCTGCTGAGTAAATGATGCAGGCATACTTATCCTGCTGAAAGCAATTTTACAGAGTGATAAGATTTTCCGAAGGAACATAATCTATCCATTATTACTTCTGTTGACGTAGGAGGAAGCATCTTATTTTTACAATAATTCATGTTGCATCAATTCATTGACCAGAGCCGTGTGGTGGATTTGCAGGTTGGGCATTCACCTCATGTTCAACAGCTTCCTTTCAGCTTTCAATGAAAAGATTGATAAACAGTGGTTTTAATTCCGCCATTTCTATGCGCGAGCCGTGTGCTTTTACTTGTAAATCATTCTTTCTTGCCTTTATTGCTATCAATCATTTTTTGCCATGAGTGATGATTGAAGTGCAGAAATAAAACGGTATTTCTATCATCACTGCTTTCTGTCTTTGGTTCTCTTTTGAAGTACCCAGCATCGTTTTATAGACAATTTATTGTTCACTGAGACAAAAGCCACGTGGAAATTACTACTTACAAAAGATGTATTCTACTTTCATTGTCAAAAGAATTCTTGACCTTGACAAAATTTGTAATCAAGATAAACTCAATGTGCAGAAGTGATTCACTCATATTCGATGCAGTTTATGTACTCATTTAATCATACTTTTCCGACGAAATGTAATTTGTAATTTAAATGTATTGTTTACTTCCACTGTCTGGCTAAAGGCTAGAACATACTCACTCCGTAGAGCGTATTTTCTTCACGGCGTAAATTTGTGATAACATGGGCTTCCCGCAGTTGTTTGAGATTTCACGCAGTGTTCAGTGAGACCAATAAATTTCACGCACTGCGCTATCCGCACATTCAAATATACTTCCGCGCACATCAATGCGTGAACACTTCGCTTTCATCGTTGATTATGAAAAGACCTACCAAGAAGGCTGTGCTTGTGACTTCTCTATATTTGCTGCTTCGACGAAAACAACAACAGAGAAAGAGGAATTGGCGACGATGGTATATGAGACCACTCAACATCAATAGGAATGTTGATTTGCATGGTGATTATTCATTAATCAATGATCTAAGAAAACTGGACGATGAAGAACACTTCAAATACTTTCGCATGAGCTCAGAAAAGTTTGATATTCTCTTTCGACTTACCGAGCCCCATCTACAACATGCTCCTACACACAAACATCCAGTTTCGGCATTTCATCGTCTCGCCATGATTGTCAGACTGCTGGCTACTGGAGATTCTGTGCAATCTACAGCTTTCAACTTTCGTGTCAGTCCATCACTTGTCAGAAATTGCATAACTGAGGTTTGTGATGCTCTTATTACAACACTTCAAGAGTACACCAAGCCACCTAGTGAGGAGTCATGGCGTGATATAGCACACGATTTTGAGAAGACATGGAATTTTCCAAACTGTATTGGCAGCTTAGATGGCAAACACGTCGTGATAAAAGCACCATTCAGGTAGCTCATTTTATAACTACAAGCATGACTTTTCAATTGTGTTGATGGCAGTTGTTGACGCAAATTATTGCTTCTCACTTTTTGAAGTTGGTGCTTTCGGAAGAGAAAGTGACAGCGGTGTTCTATCGAAATCTCACATGGGAAAAGCCCTCGAGAATGGAAATTTGAATATTCCAGATTCGAAGATGCTACTTGGTATTGGAACGGCAGTGCCTCATGTCCTAGTGGCGGATGAAGCTTTTCCACTAAAGAAATATATCATGAAGCCATATGCCTGCAGAACTATTTCGAATGATGAAGTTGGTTTTCAAAGACACCTATTCAATTATCGTTTGTCACGTGCTCGTAGAATTGTTGAGAATGGATTTGGGATTTTGGCTGCCAGATGGCGAATTTTCCAGTCTCCTATACCATTTCAACCAGAGAAGACTGGAAAGATTGTCAATGCAACAATTACTCTACATAATTTTTTGCGGAAAACTGACATAAATAATCGAGTGCAGTCAAGGTACGAGTATGTGCCCCCTGAATTTGTGGACCATGATCTTGGAGCTGGCAAAACGGTGGATGGAAAATGGAGAGAAATTATGAGCAGCAATGCATCGCTTTTACCTGTGAATTTACGATTTGGAGCCCGAAATGCTTGTGTTGACACAGGAAAAGTTAGAGAGATCTTCAAAGATTTTTTCAATAGCCCACGAGGACAAGTATCCTCGCAGCAAGACATAGTAAATCGTGGCTTCATTCAGCGAATTTTTTCCCATTCATCGGTAAGCAATAGTGTTGCTCTTCTCCATTATGAAGGTTTAATATATTGATTATGACTACATTAAATACATGTAGGCCTACATCTAGATGAAATGATTGAGATTGATCATGTTGAAGTATGTAGCTTGAAAATGCTTGTTAAAAGGATTTTCAAAAATGTAATTCCCTATGCATTAGTCAATATAAAAGGCAATCTTTTCATGAACACAAATTGAGCTTTGAGATAGCATGCACATGATGCACATGTAGTTAAAGTTGGAGAATGTTTGTCGTGCTGAGATCACTTAAAGAGGAGTAGCCTTCATCTTCTGCGGCTAAGCGGCTTCCAGAATCTTTTGCATGATTTTCTGACATCCCTGCGTGCATGCTTTCCTCCGCTTCGCACAACACCTGAAACATGATGAATAGAGTATTTAGTTTTTGGTTATTAGTTATTTATTGCTAGAAATAGGTTATGCTGCACATTTGTCATTGATGGAAATGATGAGCTTCGCAATTACTCGTATATTGCTGAATTCATCGATAGGTCAACACTAAGCATGACGTGCTTGAAGAAGCTACGTCGCAGCATATAAGCGAGTACTATTAACATCATGTTCAAAATGATGAATAAGATTACCTACAGGGCTAGAATAAAAGCTTTACCGGTGAACGATGATCGACAAAATGCAATCTGACATAGTAATTTGAAAAAAAAGAATGTACAGCTGCAGAGTACCTGTAGATAAGTGTATATTGAGTGACCAAGTTCTGACATAAATGCCCTGAATTTTAGCATTGTGAGGTTTGCTCCTAGTAGCCTACATGGCATAAATTGTGTCTTCATTTAAATGCAGAAGTCAATGTGTTTAATCTACCACACATAAAAAGCCATTCATTTCAAACCCTTGCCACAGAATGCTCATTTACAGATTGTTGTCCAAAGAATGCAAAGCAGTACTGTAATTTACCAGAGTTGGTGTTCTTTGTGACATTATATCTAAAATACGTGTGCTACCAATGTCAGACGCTAGGTCTGAACATGAAGAAATATTGCCTAGTCACAATAAAGCATGACAAAGCACGCATCACATGTCATTAAAAAATTGCCTTTTTATGAATTGAGTCATAAAGTTTAGTATTATAAGTTCTAAGCTTACTGAATCTGACTCAGTTTAGAACAAATGAATATCTTTCAGAATCATGTGATTTCTATCAGCATGTCAAATAGATCGGAAAAGGATATTCGCTTTTAGGAAGTGGCCTAGAGTTTAGGAATCGGATTTATCAAAACCTACTTGATAGATTCTCATTTTCGTCCGACTCTTGAGCCTCGGAGGTAGATGCGTGATTCCCTCCGCAATAACTGTCCCAAAGTTTTCTTCTTCCGTTGATTTGTCGCATCTTTGAGAATTTTCACAATTGTCTCGTCGAAATTCCAATCTTCTTCCTTCGAGACAGGTCTTTTTCTTGGCTTCTCTGAGCATTCAGGTGGCTCATGCTGATCACCAAGACAAACTGCGTTCTCTTGAGCTTCTGGTACGTTGCCAGATGTGTGACGACTTTTTGTAATTGTGTCAAGAAAGGTTAGTCTGGTATAATACTTCCACTTCGATCTCTTTGCTGCTGCACTCCCCGATCGCTGACTGCCGGCTTCTTCCCGTTTCTTTCGAATGTACTCATCTCGTAAGTACCTCCACCGTGACTGAGCTTTTTCAGCAGAAACAGCGAGTCTTTTTCCGATCTCCACCCAAGAATTATGGGCTCTTTGGCGATCCGAATACCGCTTGCTGTCGACCCGCCATAAGTGAGGGTATTCTCGAATAATTTCTATCAACTTCTCTTCAAAAGCATCACCCATAGAATCAGTGTCAACATTGCCTGTAAACGTGTCGGATGATTCCATTTCACTGCGTGAAGAAAAATGTTTGACTGATTCTAACTTCACTGGGGGAAGATTTTCATCTCAGTGCGTGTGAAAAGACTGGTCGATAACTTACAGCGTGAAAACACGCACACGCACTACAGAGCGTTTTCTTACGTCCATCAGCGCGGGAAGTGAGATGATTCATCACGCAGTCAACTGCGTGGGAAATCCGCACTAAGTATATTCCAGCCTTAAGTCCGCGTCACGTCACCACACTTCCTTCTACTTCTTAGCATTCGGCTGATGTAATGGAACGTTCAACGTAACATTGTCTTGTTATAATGCAATCAGTAATACGAGCGTTGTCTTCTTGTCTCTCCCTCTAGAAAGTCATCAGCAACTAGCTGCTGTCGAACAATAGCTTTTCAATTTAATTGGCTGGTGCGATAATGAAAGGGAGTCCTACCCAGATAGATCACAACACGAAGCTAACATAAGAACATGGAGGGATAGGCGGCATCGGAAGCTTTCAGGTCGATATCATTCACAAGCTAAATAAGACTCGTGACACAACAATGGAAGAAACAAAAGCAAAAAAGTAAACCCACCATTGGCAGAAAACAAACTTGCTGACTACAATCTCTCTTCACAATCTGATGCATATAAGCAACACAGTTCTTACATCTACGTATAAAAACTTCACACTGGTGCATCTCATCCGTTGCTATCGACCGTGAGAAGTCGCTGGGCGCCGGGGGCTATTCCATTATTTGTGACTTGATTAATTTGATTTAACAACTGTTGACCACAATTTTGTGGAGTTATTTCTTAATTTTCCGGCTGCTTTATAAAAATGATCTCTGGACGACTGGCCAATTATGTGACAACCAATAATGTCACCTTTAGTTGTCTAGTTGACCAACTTGCTCGTCAAGCAGCGATAGGGGTTGATTCAGACAACAAAGGACTTCAGCTGCATTTCTTTATCATAGTTATCAGTAATTGGAGTGCAAACAGTGCATCTCATAAAGTATATACGTAGTAGGTAGGGTGTCGACTCAAAAAATGTCAGCATACAGTGAAAAATTTTATATAAAAAAATCAGTTTTTTACAGAGTTTACGCTCCTGCCCAGCGATCTAAAAAACATTAATCACTTTCTAAGTGGCCAAGTTCTTGTAAATTATTCCTGGACTTATATACTAGCGATTTGGTGCTTCATATCAAAAGGAATGAAAAGTTGCAAACGGTTATCTTAATTAAACAGAAATTAAGCTGATTCTGAAGGAGATTTCATGAACCGCATTACAGAGAAAATTGAGATCCTGGCTGAAATTTCAATTTTTAAATTTAATTTTTATCTGCATGACTTCATGATTCATTTTATGAATTTTACTGTTAGTGTTTCATTTCTTGAAACTGAATGATATTGTGGACACATTTACATTTTTTAAAGCTACTTATGATCATAGTCTTTAATTATGGTATTTTGCTGCTCTTTAAGTAGCAGGTAGATTGATCACGCTAAAGAAATACTCTTTTCAATATGGCTGAGCATATGAAGTGATTGTCACCCATCGAGTTGCTAATTTAACAAACATTGCCTCTCCAAGGCTGTCATAACACAGCGGATTTGCAAAATGTTATCATTCCTTCTTTATTCCTATCATGATCAGTCAATTCCGTGGTAATTTCTTCAAAATTTACTATCTGACAATTGGTAATGGGTCTCAACTCGAGTTCATTTAATAATATCGAAACTGCATACACAACGGGGATTTAATCAATACTGAATTGTTGCTCTGTCTAATATGCATCCTCTACGGTGCATACATCGATATTTTGAGAAAAGTGAATGAATATTCACCCAGCGCATCATCATCGACCGCCCTTGATATTGATAGTCCGGCAGCCAGAGCGAGTTTCTGCAGGGAACGAGGCCGAAAGTGAGACTTTTACAGAATGATGTACACTCTATGCCTACTGCGAATCAGCGCGTCTGCCGAGTTCTAGTGAGTTTCTCTTCTTGTCAGACATGATCAAAGAAAAACACATGTAAATCCAATGTGACGCAGATTGCAGTTTTTGGCTGAAATGAAATTTTCTATGTTTTCTATGATTAAACGAAAAGTACCACGCCCATGGTCATAATTTTTGACATGGAATTTCTTCAGGTCATTTCCTATGATGTGCATGTGCTATTATTATGCTTCTGATCGGCATGTGAGAATGTGACTGAATGTGGATAAAGTTGCTCAAAATGTTTGTGTTTGCCGACATTAAGAGACTCGCCAAATCGAAATGTGTTCAACTTTAGAGACAGGTGTGCAAGAGCATGAAAGGAAATGACCTGAAGACATGAAGACCTGAAGACATTTTTGACATTCCATGCCAAAAATTATGACTCTGGGCTTAGTACTTTTCGTTTAATCAGAGAAAACATGGAAAATTTCATTTTAGCCAAAAACTGCAATCTGCGTCCCATTGGATTTACATGTGTTTTTCTTTGATCCTGTCTGACAAGAAGAGAAACTCACTAGAACTCGGCAGACGTGCGAATTCGCAGTAGTCATAGGGTGTACATCATTCTGTGAAAGTCTCACTTTCGGCCTCGTTCCCTGCCGAAACTCGTTCTGGCTGCCGGACTATGACACCCGTGTGGGGGCAGATGAAATTAGAATCCTGATCCAGGTGTAGAGATTTATCGTTCTATAGGGTTGATAGGGAGGGGTTAGTTGCTGCAGCGGGATATGTAGCTGCAGATTCAAAACACAGTTTTCGTACTTCGAGCATTTATTACGTTATGCATATCAAATCTAATCTAAAGCAAGATCATTCATAATTGATAAATTCGGTTCACCATTGACCTAGATGCTAAATATATATAAAACGAAGACAAGGTCGATAATAAAATGTATTGAATAGCTTTCGACTGCGTCTTTGTTAATTCAATGAAACAGCAGCTGCCTCTAACCATAGAAGTATGGTAATGTTAATTTCTATGCCTCTAACAGAGCAACAAGAAAAGAAGGAAAATATTTTTGACAGCATATCATATGATTTTTAAAATGAGATGCAAACTGAATGCTATGGTGAATGTTAGACAAGATTTCATTTTACATATTGCTATACATTTTATTGCTAACCATTCCTTTTGGTTTTGATAAAATATCTCTCACAAATTTTGCGTTCGTAAACATTAGTGAAATTACGTTGTAAGATTTCTACTTTTATATCATTGGCAGATGGAGGCAATCGATGTTTCGACAAAAAATGTTGATGAACAAGACTGTTATTACAATTAAGATGTTCTTGGATTCTCTTTCTCATGGTACATTGTGCTTCACCAACATAATTATCATTACATTTATTACATGTGATCTTATATTCAACAATTTTAAAATAACAAACATGACTATTACGAGGCCGAGGGGCGCACCAAAAGTTCATGACGTTTGATTGCTGTGGTTTTAATTCGATTTTTTCTTTGATCCTTGATCGTTGTCATGTTGTATCAATCATGTGCATTGCCGGTGAGGTATTGTCAGTTGATCTGAAGTCGGTAACTAGTGAAGGAATTTCACTTTTGTCAGCATGACGGATTTCACAAATCGTAAATGGAAATCTTGTCTGCTATTTCTGTCCAAGGAACGGGAGACACCAACCCGATCGGCTGAACGTCCAAAAACAGTCTTCGAGACAATGCTCCTGCAAGAGAGACCATCAAGCAAATGTTCCCAGAGGGACGGAAGTCATTGGAAAGAAAATGAAGATGATGAGTTGAAGAGATGATGAGTCGAAGAAAATGAAGATTTGGTTTGGCAACTGATCCAGTCTGACAGACGCTTAACATTTGGTGAAGTGGAGGAAAAGTCTGGCCTGCTGTCGCGTGGGACTCTTGAGCGTATCTTCCATGACCGCCTTGAGTTGTCCAAAGTTTCGGCTCGTTGGGTGCCAAGGCTGCTGACTGCAGAACAGAAAAGCGCTCGGGTCACCAGCTCCTCTGTTGCTCTTGGTTTTCTGGAAGACCATGACGAAGGGTTTTGGAGGAAATTCATCACGGTTGATGGAATTCCACTTTTTTTACTCAATTGTAGGAAGCCCAAAAAACACGATCATTGCATATGTAGTGAATCCTTTATTCTGCTGAGACCTTTCGACCAACACCGTCGGTCACCATCAAATGCCTCAGGACAATAAAGGATTCACTTCGTATACACTGATCGTGTTTTTGGGTTTCCTGCAATTGAGTGAAAAATGGATTCTAGCCCGATTTTCTATTCGATGGAATTCTACTGTCAAACTTCATGCCATAATAGAGACGAAAAGAAAAATGAACGCAATGGGTAATGCGAGGTGAGCAGCCACTGGATCACGCCAAGACAGCATCTTCTGCAGGCAAGTTCCAGGTGACAGTCTTTTGGGATTGCGAAGGTGTGATTCTTGTTGACTACTGCCCTCCTGATCACACAATCAACCCCGAATACTGCAACAGCCCCTCACAGATCGTGCGCAAGCTTTTGCCGTAAAAAAGACAGGAAAAGATTTCGCGACATCCTTCATGTCTGCAGCATAACGCAGGGGACCGAGGAGCGAAAACGATGACCACAATCAAGCAGCTGAAGTGGCAGCTGCTTCATTGCCCACTGTATTCCCCTGACTTGTCCGATGAAGTAGGCAATCGGGGGTGTTCGATTCAATGGTGAAGGAGATAAAGAGAGCACCGACAGCTTCATTCCGGAAATTTCCGCAAGATTCGCTTGAAGAAGGAATGAAGAAACTTGAGAAGAGATGGGAAAAGTGTATTGAAATTTAAGGTGACAAGATCAAAAAAAGAGTTTTGATACGCCTTTAATTCTGTCAATAAATATTTGTACAAATGGAAGTTAAATGTTTTTCTTGTGAAAAGCAATTATCAGAACTATAAGAAATAATATTTAGATAAGCACTTGCGCCAAAATGGATGTCTATAGATAGGATAGACAAACGTCACGAACTTTTGGTACGCCCCTCGTATTACAAAGGCAAGATTTGCAAGGAATTGATTCTTTCTTTTTTATCTGACTTATTAAAGATGGTAGAGTTACGAAAACAGGTTTTACATTCAAAATCGGAATTTTATGTAACTCAGAACGAACTTTTCTTGCTTGTGTTTCGTTTATAAAAGGAATCCGAATATATGTTTGATTCAGTTTGTTGTTATTATTTTCGTGTATTGATGGAATCGAATTCGAAATATATGTAATAAATGTAATGATAATTATGTTGGTGAAGCACAATGTACCATGAGAAAGAGAATCCAAGAACATCTTAATTGTAATAACAGTCTTGTTCATCAACATTTTTTGTCGAAACATCGATTGCCTCCATCTGCCAATGATATAAAAGTAGAAATCTTACAACGTAATTTCACTAATGTTTACGAACGCAAAATTTGTGAGAGATATTTTATCAAAACCAAAAGGAATGGTTAGCAATAAAATGTATAGCAATATGTAAAATGAAATCTTGTCTAACATTCACCATAGCATTCAGTTTGCATCTCATTTTAAAAATCATATGATATGCTGTCAAAAATATTTTCCTTCTTTTCTTGTTGCTCTGTTAGAGGCATAGAAATTAACATTACCATACTTCTATGGTTAGAGGCAGCTGCTGTTTCATTGAATTAACAAAGACGCAGTTGAAAGCTATTCATTACTAATTATTTACGCAACTAGTGCAAAATGTCCATCTTTATTGCTTTCTTCGAGGTCAACATATCTTTGCACGATTTGTGTAGGTAATTTTATTTTTCACCGATATCATGACCACTATGACTAATCTAATTCTATGGTGTTTGATGAGTTGCAATTTGAATTTTAATTGTTAATAATATCACGAAGATGATCTGATTCACAAATAACTATTATGAATCTATATTTTCATAGAAACTTCAGTTTACATTTACATTTTGATTGGGACTGCAATAATTTAGCTCTTCTTTGTGTTGGTTTGACAAAATATCGAAACGTAACTGCAATGGACATACCACAGGAAATGAAGAACAAGATTTTTCCATGCAAATCAGTTGGGGTTTACAGCAAATGGCATGACAAATTTTCCGCATTTGTCGAAGAAAATAAGTATACTGAGAATTTTGAAACTGTTCTTATATTTTTTAATGAAATATCAAAACAGTACTCACCTTCAACGTTGTGGCAGGCTGTTTGAACAAGTTCTACACAATTTATAAAGGATGACCATCGTTCAACAACACTCCTATTCTTAAAGAATATATATAGAAAATTGAAAGAGAAGGAACGCCAAAGAAACAAGTATCAATTTTATCAAAGGAGCAACTTTTTACGTTTTTCGAAACTGCTCCAGATGACGAACTCAAAGTTTTGGTGAGAAAAGCTGCAGCGATTATTGGATACTATGGTGCAATTCGCGTCGCAGAATTGACTGCTTTATCGTTTGAAAATGTAATTTTCGGACAAGACTCCGTGGAGATACGAGTATTTGTCATGCAGTCAAAGACTGATCCAAAAGGAAAGTCAAATTTTTACTTTTTCATACCAAAACTACAAAATGAATTTTGTCCATACAAAATAATACATGTCTGTATTATAATTCAGTGTCTAACAAAAAAGGCCGACTTTTTCAAAATTACAATGCCAAGAGTAAACGGTATTCAGGTCAGCCTATGGGTCGAAACATGATTAGTTCTGCTCCAAAATTCATTGCATGTTATTTGGAACTCGAAAACCCCGAACTGTATACCGGCCATTGCTTTCGCAGATCGTCTGCAACAGCATTGGCAGACTCAGGAGCCTCGATGACAACACTGAAAAGACAATTCCGTTGGAAAAGCGACACGGTTGCGGAAGGTTATATTGACCAAAGTAAAAGAAATAAGCTTGATATTTCCAATTCTCTGACAATCGAAAGTAAGAAGGGGAAAGAAGTAGAAAACGAATCTAAGCGTGTTGTATTTAATAACTGTTCAAATCTCATCATAAACTTATAAAAGTACGTTACCTGAAGGTTTTGGGTGCTTTTAAATGTTGGTCCTTCTAGAAATAAAAAGCTACCATTTAGATGAAATTGTTCATTTTCATTTTTACTTCAAGTGATGAATCATACTCACCTCTTAAGCTGAAATAATAAGCGGGTTTTATATAATTCAATCGCATATATCTATATAGAAATTTATAATTCAACCAGTGCAATAATGAAAATATTACTGCACGCCCGCGTAGTAATCTTCTTTACAGGTAAAATAAGGTGACAGGATATCT
Organism: Prostheceraeus crozeri; assembly: GCA_907163375.1. Taxonomy (NCBI): domain Eukaryota; kingdom Metazoa; phylum Platyhelminthes; order Polycladida; family Euryleptidae; genus Prostheceraeus; species Prostheceraeus crozeri. The sequence continues at coordinate 11,415 of CAJQUW010006447.1, read as the reverse complement.
ACATTATACGCACGGTGAAAAATAAATTTTATTATTGACCTTGTCTTCATTCATAATTGGCATAGATTATGCTCCTTCCAGTGCATTGGAGTAAATGTTATCTCCCGCGTGGGCAATAATCTGCTTTTCAAGTCAAGTAAAGTGATGATTGGATATCTGCAATACATGCAATATATTTAATAAATCGCAACAATACAAAAAGTCAAAAATATGAAGAAATCATGTAAGTGTGTTACTGCAATCGAATGTTAACCAAGACAGGGATGTTTGTTTTGGTGTGTATGAAGTGATATCACAGCACTCACGCATGCATCTCTCACTGGCTCTGGTGCTCTCTGCTGACAGCTTATTGTTTGCCATTTCCAATAGCAAGCGATACACGAATTATCCATTCGAGAAGGAGCAAGTGGTCTAATTCTGTGATGTGCCATTTCGATATTAAAGTCGCGTATAACTGTTCCTTTCTAGGAAACCGAAGTGCGTCAACAATTTTCCTGAAATTTCTATGTTAAAATTTGCAGTTACACCAACGAAAAGTGTCTGTTTGTACACTTTACTTCATCCTCTGTCACTGAATGATAACTCATTTGAAAGATCATAATCTGTAGATGATTTCTATAACAACCAGTTCAACAAAATACCAATTTGTGTAACTTTTATGAGCAAAAATTAGAAAAAATGGAGTCAACACCTTAAATGTCACAATTTTGCCACTGGAAATACATAGGATTGTGTTATCCTCTCTATTTCTGAAAAGCAAATGATCTGATCCGGCAGACGCGAAGTTTTGCAGTAGGTTAGAGGTGTACTATGCTATGTGAAAGTTTTATGTACTACCTCGTTCCCTGCACAACTTCACGCTAGCTCCCGGACTAAAAGGCCTCAGCCACACTGACAACTTTTCCAAGCGTTTCCGAGCAAAGCGTTTTGCAGCAAATATAAAGTCATCATTGCAGCAGTTGTAGACTGCCACACTGCGAGCAAAGCAAACCAGAGCGATTGAAGTTTGCGGAGATACGTCTGCTCGTGTTTGCTCGGGACGCTCTGTGACAGCTATCTGCTCAAATCTCCTATCGTTCTATCTGCTCTCCAATCACGTTCTACTACATCTGCTGTCTAACGAGCTTGTTAGAATCTCCGAGCCCGAATGCGCCTTTGCCGCGATCAAAGCAAACTCACCTCAAAGCGTGGATATGCAGAATTCAAAGTGGAATTCAAAGTGCGCGCCCTGTGGACATTGCTATTGTTCTATTAGTTAAAATGCATCAATACTGAAATTTGTTAACTTGGCTCATCCAGAGCTATATAAGCTGTCGTTTGTAAAATAAACAGCACGGACGTGTGAGAGTATTAAACTTGTTTTAGATACTCAGTTGTGGGCTAAAGCACGCTCGTGTTTGCTTTGCTTTCAGTGTGGCTGAGGTCTTTGGAACGTTGTGAACAACAGCTTCTCTGCTTCATCGTCTGACACGCACAGAGACATCGCGAGTCAGCCATCCATTCATTTTACTAGATGAAATTGGAGATGCTTGATTCACTTAATGTGAACTATATTAGTCATTGTTTGAGCGTTGAATAACCGACTGTCAACAATAGGTAGATGTAAGTCAAAGTTGCTTGACCAGGTGGTATTCTATTTTCGAGTTATAGACGCAGCCAATTGCATTCAGAGATCAGATCATAGATCAAATCACTTTTATAGCGGGTCCATCTTAGATTGTTCAACATTCTGAAAATGTCTCGCAGAAGACGATGTAGGGCAATGGATATTACCGAGATGGGTTACGATAGAGCAATCATTGAAGAGCCAAGCAACCATCGTATAGTAACATCAATGACGGCACCATATGGACAGCCCAACAGCTTAATCCACACGGAAGAGAGCGCACTTCCAATGTTCTACGACAAAGACTCGGTCTCACAAGTTATGCAGCTCAAAGAATAAAGACTTTGCATCATCGTACAAAGTCCTCTTCGACCATTCCATGATCGAGACAATGATAACACCGACAGACATACAAGGTCAAAGAAAGAAAGGAAACACATTGATTCCAACGAGATGAATGAATACATCGGGATTTCTATTCTGCGTAGTGTATACAGAAGCAGAAATAGTCCGGCAGCCAGAACGAGTTTCTGCAGGGAACGAGGCCGAAAGTGAGACTTTCACAGAATGATGCACACCTTATGCCTACTGCGAATCGGTGAGTCTGCCAAGTTCTATTGAGTTCCTCTTGTCAGACAAGATCAAAGAAAAAGACATGGTAGTCCAATGGGACGCAGATTGCAGTTTTAGGCTGAAATGAAATTTTGTATGTTTTCCCTCATTAGACGAAAAGTACTAAGCCCAATGTCATAATTTTTGACATGGAATGTCTTCAGGTCATTTCCTTTCATTTTCATGCACCCCGTCTATAAAGCTAAACACATTTAGAATTGGCACGCCTCTTAATGTCGGCAAGCACAAGCAACTTCATCCATTCAACCACATTCTCACATGCATTGCCAATAAGAAGCATAACAAAAGCACATGCACGTCATATGAAATGACCCGAAGACATTCCATGTCAAAAATTATGACATTGGGCTTAATACTTTTCGTTTAATGAGGGAAACATACGAAATTTCATTTCAGCCAAAAACTGCAATCTGCGTCCCATTGGATTTACATGTGTTTTTGATCTTTTCTGACAAGAACAGGAACTCACTAGAACTTGGCAGACGTGCCGATTCGCAGTAGGCATAGGATGTGCATCATTGTGATAGTCTCACTTTCGGCCTCGTTCCCTGCAGAAACTCGTTCTGGCTGCCGTACAAGTCTGTACGGGCTTTATGGCTTTAACGCGCTGGTCGGAATATATGTCCATGTAAAGACAATGTCCATCAATCGATTTGAAGAAATTCGATCTATGCTGCGGTTTTTATACCAACGTAAACACGCTTTTAATTATACAACTAGATGGTTCTTACTTTGTAATAAAAGACGCATCAAAAATGATTTTATCAAGATTGTATGCGTAATTGTGAAATACGACTTAACGTCGCAACGTCGGTCGGAATATTGAAGTACAGGGTGATTTATAAACCGCTGCTATCGTCACTGAAAATGCATAAAATCGTAATTTGACTTTTGTATCACCCTGTACTAACACATTTTACCGATGTTCTATGCCTTAAGTTGTTATTATGACTAATCATAAGCATCAGCATCGATATTATTTGAAATTGTTCAAGAAATAACAAATATATGAATAATCAATTATTGGGGTCTCCGAGACCCCAGCATGCAGTAACGGACAAGAAATTTTTCATGCATCCACGGGTTATGGCAATTACAATCTGAAGCAATCTGCTTGGACAATGTATTGAAAAAACATATATTGCATTTTTTTGCACGTCAAAATAAGAATCGTTAATGCTTTCAAATATTGTCTGATGATAAAATTGGATTAGTACTGTGGCTCATCACTTGCCAATTTCACGGTGGGTATTAGTTATCAGATAATATCAGATTTCTGATTCATCCCTAATTGCGAAATATCATACCTCAAGAAATTCACTTAGTAAATGACGTCATGTTCCACAGCTTGTTAGTCTTATCCTTCTCGTAATTTCTTTTCCTTTTAATGATGAATTCATGCGCAGGACAAGTTTGAATCTTGCTCTTTTTGTCAACTGTTATCCACTAGATAACATAGGCCATATCTAAACGTTGAATCTGCAGTGGAGTTCATCCTTAATTGCGAAATATCATCCCTCAAGAAATTCACGTAGTAAATGACGTCATCAAAGTACTAAGCCCAATGTCATAATTTTTGACATGGAATGTCTTCAGGTCATTTCCTATGACGTGCATGTGTTATTATCATGCTTCTCGGCAATATGTACGAGAATTTGACTGAATGTGGATTATATTGTTCAAAATGCTTTTGTCTGACCGACATAAGGAGGCTTGCCAAATCTATATGCTTCATAGACGGGGGTGTAGGAACATGATGCGAAATTTCCTGAAGACATTCCGTGTCAAAATTCATGACTCTGGGCTTAGTACTTTTCTCTTAATCAAGGACAACTTAGAAATTTTTACTTTTGCCTTTTTACCTTTTTACTTTTTACTTTAATTTTTACTGCAATCTGCGTCTCATTGGACTACCATGTGTTTTTCTTTGATCCCACCTGCCACGAGGAGGAACTAACTAGAACTCGGCAGACGCGCAGATTCGTAGTATAGTACTAGTAAGCATAGGGTGTAAATCATTCTGTGAAAGATTCATTTTCTGCCTCGTTCCCTGCAGAAACTCGTTCTGGCTGCCGGACTAATAATAGCAGTGCATAGTACACACGTTCGATCAAAGTAACAGGGAATTCGATCACAGGAAACAATAAGTGGTAGCGGTCGATGGTTACGCACTACAAGGCTCTGTCCGATCAAAGTTGACAAATAAAATCAAGCCACAAAACGTAATGCAAGACTTAGCATAATAGATAGAGATTCTTTGCACCAATTCTCCATATATTCATGACTTCGTTTGTTACTTCTAGTTGTGTCAGCATTACACTGTTAGGCAAAGAAGCTACAGTATTTACATCGTCGGCACATTTGGTGATAGTAGCGTTATTTCCATATATCTGTCGGTCACCAATGTGCACTGTAAACAAGAGGGGTCCGAGCAATTATCCTTGGGCAACTGCAGATAAGACATGATGGGGATGCGAGAGAGACTGTCCAACTATGAAGTGCTCCTGAGATTTTTGAGATTGTCAGCAAGTTTATAGTAAACCACCAGGAACATAACCACAGCTTTTCAATCAGAAGGTTGGTGAACTAGGGATATTGAGAGACGACCGGGAACCTGCTGTTGACGAAGAAAGTCGGGAAGATTCGAGTAGCGTCCCGGGACGGCGGATCCATAAAGAAGTTCCATGAAAATGAGCTGTTCATAAATAACAGACCACCGGAATTATTTCGGAATTCAGTCGATTTTCATCTCTTTAATCGCATCGTTAGACAGTGTTTGAAATATGGCAATCGCTCAATTTGCAAATAGTAATTTTTCATCTATATTTATCAAATCTCAACATATGCAACCACCACGAGACATGTTTCGGCCTGTTGGGCCTCATCAGTCGTGGGTAGGTTTGAACCAGCGATGTTGGAGTTAGAGGACGTGCAAGAATACCCTCTAACCACAAGGCCACCGGACCATCTGTTGAGAGCGTGAATTAGCCAGGAAGTCACTGCTATAACACAGGCCCGTGGAGGACGGATTGCATTCTGCAATCACTTAATACCGCATCCCAGATTGAGGCGCTTCACGCAGGCGCTACTCATTAAATTTTCAATTGCCAGGTTGCTTGTCTTAACATTAATTTTCAAAATGAATCATGTGAGCTACTAATGAAGAATCTCATTGAGCCTTTCTTCCACTTGGGTAATGTGCTTCATATTCACAGCTATTATTGTCACACCCGCAATCTACGTAGCAAATGAGCGTCTTGAAATGGACTTCCTAAATGTAAATTGAAAAATTAAATGTTGAGTTGTATTCCTCAGTTGAAAATGGGAGCAAACCTGAAGAGTTCCGGGTAAGTTATAGATTGTAATTAGCAAGTTAGTGAAATTTTGACGTACATTCATTATATACTACGTTAAACACACATGTCGGCTAAGTTAGAGCGCCTGTACATAATAATTTATAAATGAGAGACTGCTTCTTGCAGTAAGACACACAATAGAATAATTAGACATTGATTTGTATCTTCAGTTGAAAAATGGGAATACTCCTGAATAGCTGCCATTTCACCCAAAATCTGTTTGATAATAAATCAGGCGCGGGGCGAGCGGCTTTTTCTGAATTTTGTTTCGATATACTGCTTATCTAACTCGGTGCACTAGGAAAAAATGGTGATATCGCAAAGTTACCACAAAATTGTGACTCCATAGACTGAAAACGTCATATTCTCACATTCCCATCAAAAATGATAGCGTTTGCTGTCTTCAGAATCTTTGCGTTGTATCATGTAAGCAGTAAGAATGTGTCTTGTTGAAGTCATCTGGAATCGAAAGGAAGGGTGAATCAGTCACAAGCAAGGGTGCTTATCGAGCTACGTACATTAAACTGAACTTTGCGAGCTTGTGAATCCCGACCCGCAAGCCGGCCGAATGCAGCTCTGTAATTTGTGCACCCAATGATGCCAGGATCAAGTGAAACCCCATGCGTGCATGCATCCCAATTTCCCGTTTTCGTAGTGCCCCACTTTGTGAAGAAATTGAGGCTAGTCTAGCTTATCTTGAACTTTTTGGCGCTGAATAACCGTTTTTTTAACAGTCACTCTCGAAGTTGAACCTGTTTCAGCCTGTCTCCATAAATCGGCGTATCTGCCTATGTATTCCACATAAATAAGAATGACATTGAGTTTTTGCTGCCTAATGCACACATTAGTTCTATTGTTTTCATGATGTCCTTGAATGAATTGGCGCAATGTATGGAAATAGAACTTAAGTGCACTTGCTCCAGAGTTGTAATTTCAAGATGAGAGTCCCGGAGTTTGCGGAAAGTTGTTAACTTGCTTTTTGTATAGAACTTCAGATCATCCAATTCATTAACAGAGTGCGTGCTACATTTCTATTGCGCATAGGTCGTCAAAAATGCCTCTCAAATGATTTATAATATTTTTGCATTTGACCCTAAAAGCAGTTCAAGTAGATGCATATTTGTTAATAAACGCATCATGAACAAGCAGTCAAAGCAAGAGAAGGAGCATTCTGTTGATCGGTTCATCGCTGCGTGGGCCCGCTAAACTGTCGCGCCCCAGTGACAATGGCTTTGCGGGATAATTTTTGGTTCGTAACAACTACACTATACTTTTACTTTTCGCTTTGTTGTCAGGCAAGTCACCTGCTACGATGAATATCTCTTTTCTGCCTACTCTGGAAGATATCTGCCTTAAAAGTGCAATGACAATCATAAAAGTGACAAAATTTCATTTTGAGTGATGAAATGGATGCAAGATCATCTCGTTATTAAGTGTATTAAACTCGGAAGTACATGGATCTAGAAAATAAAGAATTTTGCGATGCTTGACGCTCCGTAACTTGCAAGACGACTGGAGCCATAACTTAGGAATTGTGTCGTTTTACTGACATTGGGTGACATTCCACAAAGTCAAAATAATAAGAAGCTCATGCGCGAATTTAGGAAGAAAACGTCAATAGCTTTCGGATAAGGCCAATGTCGCTAGATACTAAGAACTAAATTGGTGAAACCTGATGCCATATACATCCAGTTACAAATTCTTGCAGCAAGGCGATGTATTGTAAGTCATTAGTTTATATTTAAAGAGAAATGAGTAAAAAAACCGTTAATCTGTACAAAGCTCAGTGAGAATGTCCGGTATTTTACCATTGTCAATCACCGGAAGCTGCCATTGTTTAGGTTTATTGTCTTGGCAGTGATATCCACGATGTAGTATTGCTTTCAATGTGCATATAGGCTTGACTGATCAAGAAGCAAATTGTCCGTTCCATATGAGGCCACATGCAAGATGCCTCATCAATAATGGAAGCAGAATCTTACATAAATACATTGTAATCAGTGGCGATCTGCAACTGCAGATATGAAACTCATAAATGCGGCCCTTGTCCTCATCTTTAAAATCACGATGTGGTCAAGCTTCTTCAAAGAAGAAGGATAACCAATTCTTGATTTTTTTTAAATTGCCCGCCGTTCGCCTTTGACATTTTCCTGAGAGACGAAACACGTCGGGTAACGCTATTTACTAAAGAATAAAGAGTGTCGTAAAAAGGGAGAGATTGCTTTTTCTGTTTTTCGAATGAACATGAACCTACCGGTCCGACAAGCTTTGAAAACTAAAGTGGATGTTATTATAAATTAAAATTCCTTACCAATTATACATTTCTGGGGAGGGGTACCAATTATAGAGAGCTTATTTGCCTTTTAACAGAATATTTTTTGCTTATTTTTGTAATTTCGTTTGTGGTGACTATATACTTGTCATCGCATCAATAAAGAATAAATAAAGAATAAAGAGCCTATTCACAAGTATTGTGATTTTGTGATAGCACAGCGTTAAAAAGGCATTAGTTTCTTTATTGAAAAGTCCTGTAGAAAGTGTGCCCTTAAGAATTCGGACTTCCTGGATTGGTCTGAGACTGTCCTTAAGATAATTGGTAATTGTATCTCCTTCCTAAGTGCTAACCTTCCATCTTTGCATTCACACGAGGTATACTAAGACCCAGAGAAGTAGTGAAAACTGTGCCCTACTTGCGACGGATAGGTACATGGATAGGTACATGTAAAATTTAGTGTTATCAATAGGTACATGGATAGGTACATGGATAGGTACATGTATAATTTAGTTATCAATAGGTACATGGATAGGTACATGTATAATTTAGTTATCGATAGGTACATGGATAGGTACATGTATAATTCAGTGTTATGAATAGGAACTTGTATGAGATCTGTTTTACTGGATAGGTACATGTGTTTGGTACACTCAGTTGAGTACACTGTGTTTCGAAACGTCTATGATCGAACTTGTGTGGTTTGGTTCTGAGCACTTGGGTACGTACCGATAGACGTCCGTTGTTTGATTTTGAATGGGTTTGCTCAATTGCGACTATTGTGACTATTGCAACCATTGTAATCAAGATGACACATTGATTTTCCTTTTACGTAGACAAACTATGCTATAAATATGAGTTAGTTTTTTGATGACATACATAATGATGACTAGTATCCCAACGTCGTGGGTTGTCGCAAGAGACCTGGATATTCGTTCAAAGCCATAGAAACTGTAACAAATCTCAGTGAAAATATCAACGCTGGTGATTTAGTTGATCGACTAATGGATCTAGATGAGCATGCAATGAATCACAATTTGGATCGTAGGTGGATAGAGGATTTCTCCATGCTACACTGCAATGATAGTGAAATTAGGAGGATCAAATTGGAACGATATGGAAAGAAGGGAGACATCTGACAGTGTTTTAATAAAAAGTTTCTCCCAATAAAAGTGACTTCAGAAGGAAATTAGAACAAGAGACATTTAAATTATTATGTGAACGGAACTGCGTTAAATGTTTTAAACAGGAACGATCCCTTCTCTTTTTACCATGTTCTCATAGCGTTATGTGTTCTACATGTTATGTACCCTTTGAAACTTCATCTTGTCCCCTTTGCGATGAAGAAATATCTTTCAACAGTCACTGTATATCGTGCATGATGAGTCATCATGCAGGTCTGTGATTGGTCACTATTGTGTCTTTGTGTGACTTTTCTATATAAGGAGGACATTGTAACCGTTCTATTTCAAGCATAATTTGAGGCTAATACAATGTCAATCAGCATGTCGTTCACTACCAACATTCCCATTTCAATAATTTACCGAAGTCAACTCTTCACCGGCAATATATTTTATTCTGCCGTAAATATAACTGGCTATAAAGCGGATTTGAGGGTTCTGATGGAGGAAATAGTGAAGTATTTCCGCTGCGGAGAGGACGTTGTGGTGCAGAGAATGTTAATGAGAGTCGTGAACAACGCTCTTACACGAGTTGCAAGATTTTGGCTCAATGAAGTATTTCGCCCACTAGCGCAAACGGAGATTGTATCGGAATACTCTCGCTGTTGGTGCAGCAGTATCCAACGGAAACTCAACACATGTCTCCATGACATTATCACCTCCAGCTACTATGACGAGAAGGGTGACAAATGCAAACTGGACTTGTTCAGTGGACCGCCATCAGTAAGCATCAATGTGGCTGCTCAAGGACATTCTGAGGTAATCAGTTTGCGGGCATACTATGCCAATATTTTAAAGAATTTCCATTCAAAGCCCTGCTGTATGTGCTGTCCAATTTCAAACATCTAATGAAAGACATTGAGCAGCTCATAACTGCTACAAATCAGACTCTAGCCGATGTGAGTGTATATAAGTTTCCCTCTACAACTTGTTAAGTGTTTTATGTAATTTTATAAGTACCAGCAACAAACTCTGTGTGAATGCTTGTAAACTTTTATATATAATGTTGTAAGTACTAAGCAAAAATTGTAATTGTATTATCTATTTCCATATTAGAATAAAAATGTCTGTAAAACGGAAGGCATCTTCTCGTCATCCGAAACGTTCCTTCAAACCTTCAAGTCAGTTTAAAAAGGCGTTGCGAAAGTTAAACAGGATACATGATAATAAGAAGAAGTGTAAATTGATTCAAAATTCAAGTGATGATTTCATTCGTGATTTAGCTTTTGCAATACACAAATGTCTACCTATTTACAAGCCTCTGTTGAATGCTGGCTCTTTGAATAGCATAAAAAATTAAAGTTTTCAAATCCAAAGAGTAGTGATAAGAAAAGGCGAAACTTAATTCAGCGCGGTGGTGGTGGGTTTCTAAGTATGTTAAATGATATTGGAAACAGTATTAATGGTGTAATCAATAGTCCGCTTGGAAGGATTGCAGCAACTGCTGCAATGTTAATATAAGGTGAGCGAATCATAAAGTGACACGTCATCACTTTGATTGATGAGTCATATATAGGTGTATATAAGGAAGACGCTTTAATGATATTTACCACTTTCAAGTGACAATTCATTTGCGATGGTTGAAAGCTCCGAATAAGTACTTGTTGAAACATGACTCAGAAAATGTATACAATCAGAGAGGAAGGTGACGTCTTTTGAGAAAGATCTCCTTGAAGCTTCGTCCGACACGAAAGGTGCAAGGGATTGGTAAATACATTCTACTTTCAAACCTTGAATTATGGTGATGATGGCTTTATCTTCAAGTTCCATTCTTCCACAGTAATGGTATGTCCGTACATCAGGGTATTAGCAATATGAACAATGCGAGTGACTTTTCCAAAATGGCAACAGGTGATTCTTAAAACTATTGACTCTTTCGCGAAAGAATGTGTTGAGCTGCCTGAAAGTGCTCCCACTCATTGGAGAAAGGCATTAAAGGAAGGAGTTGGTTATGAGGAATTGCCGGAACTTCGATACACTGTTTTTAAAACCCATCGGATCATTTTCAAGCATATTCGATCTCTTTACAACCGCGATGGAATGTGAGGATCTCAAACGGGGTCGCTATAACTGGCCTTAGTGCACGTTACCCGGACTTTATATTGTTCACCATGGTTCGATCTGGTAAAGTCGCGATCTTTACAAATGAAGGTTCTTCAACTAGTCTATGAACCACTAACCAAATTGGATAAATGTTTAATTAACATTGATAAACTGCTTCAAAGTGATGGGAAGGAAGAAGCAAAAAAAGCGAGGGCGGAAATCTAAAGATGGGAATCCTAAATTGAAGTTGAAGCGCCAAGGACGCTGACTTGAAAACTTTTTAAAATAATCCTAATTGTGATGAGGAAACACAAATGTTTGAAT
>CAJQUW010006446.1:0-13779 GCA_907163375.1 Prostheceraeus crozeri | reverse complement strand
GGTCGCTCATTAGTTGATGAAAATTTTCCGGAACAAATTATGAATCAAAATTTTCCATGGAAAATTTTGGAAAAATATTGGAAAAAATTTTGGAAAAATATTTGAGTAAGTTCTGATTTTTTGTGATAGGCCCTTTGCTTTGACCGCTTTCCGCAGCGAGGCAGCTACACACCAATAGAATGGGTCTAAAACTGGTGATTTTGGATCATTATTTTGAATTAAAACGATTTTGAAAAAATGAAAAAATTTGAATTTTTGTGATATAATTTTTGTACGTTTTCCTATCATAGCAGAAAGCATAGTCACATCAATTAGAATTGTTTATAAAAACTCTTGTTTCATCATATCATTTTCGATTAAAACAATCGCACTCTTTGCAATCGTTGAGTCGCTAGAATACGAATCCGTCCGTGGATGTTTTGAGCTTCCTTTGCCAACCAGTGGCTTGTTGGCAATTTGTTGCCATTTTTAATGTTATAACACTGACATCCTTTAGGGACAACGAGAAAAAAAATAAACATCAAGAATAGAAAAAATTTTTTCCTTTACATATGGGGATATTATTTCATGCATTGTGAAAGATCTGAGAGCCAAAAATAATGCACTTTATCTGGGCAGTTTGTCTATGGCTTGAAAGTTTATAGACTATTCAATTATGCAGCCTTTTTTGCTTTGATACAAAATTCTCCATATGTTGATGAACATACGTGAAAACACCAAGTACACAGTCCAACACACCATTATTACATGAGCGACATATATTGAGCGACTTATATATAAGGAACTGTAAACTCGTGAGATTATTTGGAAACTAAAGATGTCTGTGATGCGAGTGGAAGAATATTATATGATAGCTTCTTGCGTATTGTTACGATATCTTCGTGGAGGACAAACTACCACATTCGATATCCATTCATTTCTAGCTGGTTTAGATATGTTACCAATCGATTTCAGATCTTACTTTAAATGAATTTCAGACTTTTCCAGATGAATTGGAGATTCTCATAATTTGAATCTATAGAATCCTTTCAAAGTTTGGAGCTTCTGTCAGATATCTGAAATTCAATTAGAGAAAATCTGGGAATCCCATTTAATGGTCTGATATTATCTGGAAAGATTCTGAAAATATATGACTTAGAGGGTTGCAGTTGGTTCCAAAAGTTCAAAATGCAGGCGGATCGATAGAGAAGTTTTCGGTCTTTGAATATTACATAGTCTTTTCAAACGACTGCAACAAGCCTCCAAAACAATGGCAAAAACGTCAATCACGAGAAAAAAAATTTCAAAATTTTCTGGAAAATTTTCCATTTGCATCACTAAACCAACATTGAACCAGACCTCACGTCTAGCAAAAATCGCAATGTTTATGTCATTAATTTTTGATTTCGAAGTCTATGTTTCCAATTTTGTATTTTGCTTTCCAATAAATTCATTCCCAGGCGAAACCGGTCGGGAATAATTGCCGACTTTTCTTTCGGGTCAAAACTGTAATATATATATATATATATATATATATATATATATATATATTGCAGCAAAGTGTACCCAGTCTCTTCATTGATATGTGAAAGTAAAAAACACTGGTTTTTTACTTTCATATATATATATATATATATATATATATTGCTATGTGACTTAAAGCCATACATACCAGAAGCATGCGAATGAGGATGAATTTGCATCGGGTCTCGTATATAAAACATACCAACAATTCGTATTTCAGTGTAAAACAGCCAATCACAGATAGAATAGTGCGTATCGCTGCATACCAATCACATACGAAAGTAAGTGAGATTTCGTATGAAAAACATTCCAGATCTCTGTAAACATACGAGAATCTCGTATCAGATGCTAGTTACAAATTGTATGTGATTTTGGTATATGTTTGTATGTAATTTTCGTATCCAGCGATTTACAGTGTATGAACAGCTCGTGCGCCCGTAGACAATCCAGATGATCTTCAATTTCTTCAAAAGTCAGAGTATCTGACGAATAACCGGCAATGCGTAGTTAAAGGAGTGTTCCGGGGCAAGATTCATTATCTTTACTAATGGAATAAGTTTAGCAGAGAGCAGACTTTTTCAACTGAATGACGTGATAAAATTTAGGTGTTTCATTTGCATCATTCCACGACAATTGAGGTTTTCTGCCAAAATGACAGGTTAGATGGTTCGTTAACGATTCAATAGTTTTATTTCAGTTTAAGCAATATAACATTGACATAGATTTTTGAGGGCAACAATGTAGGACATTTGAGGGCGCGTGCATTGTTGCCCGAAAAATCTATGTTAATAATATTGCGTAATTGAAATGAACTGGGCAGCAATGCTATGAATACACATGCATGTAGATATCCGCTGATTGAAATTTCAAAAATGTCTTTCACATGCATAGATAGAGATATCATCATTACGGGATACATTGTTGCCCTCCTTTTCCCACATTGTACCATAGCTAAAGCGCACTCAAAACTCTGCATTGTTACATAGCAAAATCTACATAATAATAATATTGTCCTAAGCTGTATTTCTATGGGAAAATACCGTGAAACAATGCAGAAAAAAGCGTGAGTCATTTGAGTTTTAGATATTGAGTCATAGATATATTCATGTAAATAATATTCAATGCGAAAATATCGTGTTTTTTCAGCGCATTGATATGATAAGTTTTGGGAAAACTATCATGGAAAAGCTTAGGACAATATGGGTATGCTGTCCATGAAGCTATCTGCGAACAATTTCTAAAAGCATTGAAAGATATCATAATATTCGTGTCAAAATAGAAATGATAATATCTTCATTCCACAACGATAAAAATGTACCCTGAGAGATCTCTAGGTTGCTGGTAAAAGTTGATTCTAGCCTTACATACCAAAAGATTTGATCTGCTGTAAAATACAGTTCCTGCATTCATTTTCAGTAGCATCAATCAATTCGATAAGCAGTGCGTGCACATTGCTGTTGCCTTACATCGGAAGTGATCATTTTCACATTATCAGCTTGGCTGCAATGACCTTCATTTCATGCGGAAGTCAATTGAAGCATAAAAAACAGCTCATCAGTGATTGCCTGATCAATGCATGATGAATGCGACCAAACTTGTTTTAACTTCGTTTCGCACGATTCAGGTTCAGGATATTCCAATTCTAATTCCTCATGTGATCAAGGCGTTACTAGATGTAAGTTATTCTCTGTTATTTCATGCTTTGAATGAACATTTTTATGCCCAACTTTGTAGACAGATAGAAAGAAATATGTATTCTTTCTTTTGCTGTCATTTTTAATTTTTTCTTTCTATTCGTGGCTATGCGTGACATTGCTGCAACATATGTCGGCAGTCCTGTTATACAGACTTTGCGTCTCATGTGTCTGCATGTATCAGAGGCTAAACAATGTGATAGGACCTCAATTTCATGCTCAGGGAAGACAGAACATGCTTAGCGGTTCATCTGAGGTTCAAGCGGCAGCGCAGACAACCGTAGACGACGCGCAAACTATAACCGCTCGCCCGCGCGTATTCATAAACATTTCCCATGTTTTAACATCATCAGATCAAGTGATTTCTGACTCTTAGTGCAGCGCGTATGTACGCGGGTAGAAGAATAGAATGTCCTTAACCACGGATGTTTGGGGTGTTCCGTAATTACGCGTGGCAATGTCGCCACTTTGAGAGAGATGCTGACCTCAATGAGTCGAAATCTCGGTGACAGATGACTCAGATCTTTCTGTGTGCAGTATATGCTGTTTCAATTATTTGTAGTTTATATTTCCATTAGTTTCTCAAGTTTATACTATTTTCTGCATTTTTGAAGTTCTTAGCGTGGGTCATGGCAATCTGGTTGGATCCTTGTATACTCCATGTATTTGCTATCATACAACGTTTGTGAGCGATATTTACCTATTTTCTGTTTCCGGTGCTTGTATTATCTTGATCGCTCTTGTAGAACGCATAGTATATCAGATAGAGAGCCAGCGAGACCTGGCAGTAAAGATGACAACGAAGGAATATTTCTGTATATCTATTTCACATTTTACTGCAGAAATATTTCATTAACATTCTTGCATGCCTTTGATTACAAAAACTACCAAGGAAAGTGACCTGAAACCCTCTCATTCTTACCGCCTTCCCAAATGATGTCTGAATGCGAGAGTTTCAGATCACCTTCTGTGGCTGGTTCACAGGTAGTGATGCAAATGGAAAATTTTCCGTCAAAAATTTCCAGAAAATAATTTTCCAATTTTTTCAAAATTTTCCGAAAAATTTTCCATTGGAAAATTTTGAAATTTATTTTTCGGTGATTGACGTTTTTTCCTTTGTTTTGGAGACTTATTATAGGGCCAAATTATAGGGCCTATCAAAAAAAATCAAAACTTTCAAAATTTTCCATAATTTTCCAATATTTTCCAAATTTTTCCATAATTTTCCAGAAAATTTTCATCACTAGTCACAGGCATCTAACTGCCCATGAATGTCCACTTCATCGGTTCACATCCATGTCGACGGCAATTCCAGCTAATATCATAAGACATTTCAGGTCTGCAAGAATGAGAGATAATGTTATAATATCAACAGGGACGCAGTAAAACTGCAGCTTCTACACTAGGAAAATACTAAAGTCATTTCTAACGCAGAGAAATGAAATATAACTGCGGTTTCTGAACTTTGAATATAATAAGTAATTTTCAATGGAAGAAACTAGAGTAAAACTTCAATTTTCTTTTGGTAGTTATATTTGCCGTCTAATACTAAAGTGAAACTGTAGTTTTTGAGAGTTAATTTTACTAACATTCAAAAACTTAAGTAAAACTTCAGTGCGTTTTGACTGGGAGAGTAATTATGTAAGGTAGAGTGGTAACTCCGCATTTATTAAATCCCCAATGTGTATACACTTTCGATTTTATTAAATTAAGTCAAGGGAGATACAGTCGGAATTGTTTCCAAATGTGAGATATGCGCATTTATGAAGTTTTGAAGAAATTACAACGGAATTGACTGATCATGATAGCAAAGCAGAGGGAAATGATATTATTTTACAGACAGTCCGTGTCTGACAGCCTTGGTGAGGTAATGTTTGTTAAATTGGCAACTCAATAACTTGCGCTATTGCTTTCATGCTGAACCTCAAGAGAATCTTCTTGAGCGTGATCAGGCAACAGCTGCCACTAGCATGGCAAAATCAAAGACAATGATTTCAATTAACTTTGAAAGATGTAAATGGGTCCACATCACTATTCAAATTCGAGAAATGAAACATGAATTTATTGAATCATAAAATCACATGGGTGAAAATTGAATTAAAAACTTGACATTTCAGCGAAGAAATCACGGATTATATCGCGACTTTTTCATGAAGACTTCCATTATAATACGGAGCATGATCAGCTTGATTTCCGCTTAGCTGGGATGATTATCAGCAAATATTTATTCGTTTTGATATCCAACTTGCTTTATACTACTTACAACGGGGAGTCATCTCGGTTCAAATTTTGACTTTTTTCAAAAGTGCTCAAATGATTTTTTGGACCACGGGAACGTAATCTCCGCAAAAAAACTGAATCTCTTCATATAAAAATTTTCAATGTATACAGATACTTGTTTGAGTCGACTCTCTACCTAGGCTATATAGTTGAATGCATGCGACTTGGCTCCTCGCCTCGCCTTCGTTTGTATTAATAAATGTCGGGTCTAGTTATGAGCCGACTCCGCATCAGCCTAACAAGCTAATTTCTGTAAATTATCACCACGCTACTTCATGGCTAGAAGAAAACCGATAACACAGAAAAATACATTTTTACGATAGAAAATTAATATTTTCGACAATTTTTTACTTAAAATCGCTCTTGTTCAGGGCAAGAAGAATTCTAAGGTTCTAAATGAGCCATATGTCAATAAATATTATGCTTGAAAATGATCATGGAACGTCTAAAACATGTTCAATACAAAACATGGTACAGAACTCCGCACTGTTATCACACTTTGGATCTATGCAGGCTACATGGTAAAGTTTGAAATATTTGGAAAATTACAAAACGTCGAGTTTGGAATATTGTGTCTTGTCAAACACATTCCGAAAACATTCGTAAATAGTACTAATTTGCAACATCACGTCAGCGCATCACTTGTAACGATTGTAAAAAGCCGATTGTTTAACAAGACGAGACAATTTGCTCGCAACCGGTACATCAAATCATTCTACGATTTTGTTTGTTGACAATTTTGTTATCAAATCACACTAAAAGCTTCGCATCTATTTTTCTAATTTCCTAGTACACGTACAATTTATGTACCGCACACCATGATAACAATAGCTCCGGGACGATAATTATTGACCACAACACGCTTCAACGAAAGGTTGTTTAAATAATATTTTTCTGTAATTCATGAAGAGGGCACACAGGCAGCACTTGTAACACCTGGTTCAGAGTAGGTGTTGCATCTGCAACAAGTTTCGCTTGACTTACTTTGGTATTGTAGATTTCATTAGCGAAATTCACTAGCGATTCGACCATGGGGTTGTTGTTTTGAGACAATGCAAATTTCAACTTTGAATTCTACAATATTTTATGTAGCCTTATCGCTTCTAACAAGCTACAGGGAAGATGAAAACTGTAAGTTGAGAGTGTTGAGACTCATGTAGAAAAGTATCCGTATTTTGAATTTTTAACAGTGAGAAATGACGTCGCGACGAAGCTAGTACTTATTATATCTATGGTAGTGCTCTGTCAATTGGGTATTCAAATTTCAAATCTCTAGCGCAAGTGAATTTTTTATAGATGTCTATTGTCTGTCAGATAGATAGCTTTGCTATCCGCCAATTTAGGAATCACAAATCTGCAGAAAATTTTCAAATTGTTTTGTGCAATGGAAGACGCCGTCTCGCAACAGAGAGCCATCATCTTTTTCTTGTGGAAGGAAGGCAATGCATCCTCCAATATTGCTGAACAACTTTCAATTGTCGTTGGTGATAAAGCCTTGAAGCGAACCACTATCTATGAGTTGGTGTCCAGGTTCAAAAATGGACCATCTTCTCTCGAAGACAACCCTCGACCAGGCCGGCTAGTGTCTTCGCGTAATCATGAGAACATCGGCAAAGTGAAAGACTGCATCCTTCAAGACCGACGCGTTACAATGCGTGAAATATCGGAATGTGTGGGACTGAACATTTTGACTGTTCACCAGATCATTCATCATGACCTGGACATGCGGAAGTTGACGGCTCGATAGGTTCCCAGACTCCTTAATGAAGAACAAAAAAGGAAGCGGCTTGAGATGAGCCTTGTTGACGAGAGCTGAAAGTGAAGGAGAAATGTTTTGCTCGCGACTCGTAACGATGGACGAAAACTGGCTGCCGTATTTCATGCCAGAGACGAAGATGCAGTCAAGAATGCGGTGTGCTCGGGGAGATCCTTCACCTTTGAAGGCAAAGACTGTTCCATCCTGTCAAAAGGTGATGATTTCAGTGTTCTGGGACGAAGATGGATTGATCTTGGAGGACTACCCACCGAAGGGCGCGACCATCAACTCTGAATACTTCTGCAAGCTGGTGAACGAAGATCTGCGGCACCAACTCAAGAATCGAAGACGTGGGAAGCTTTCCATGAAGCCAATCTTCCAACTGGACAACGCCACGCCGCATACCGCAGCGCGAACTAAGGATTTGCTGGAGAAGTTAGGTTGGGATGTGTTGCCACATCCCTCCTATTCGGCCGACTTGGCCCCTTCAGACTTCCATCTCTTTCCTCGCCTGAAGGAATCCCTGAGAGGAAGAAGAAGATTCTCCTCTTTGGATGAGATGAAGGAAGCGGTGGAGTCCTGGAGGCAAAGTACTCCCAAGAAATTCCACCAAGGTGGACTCCGTTCCCTGGTAAGTCGGTGGAGGAAGTGTGCATCGAGTGGCGGAGACAATATTGAGAAATTGCGTGATGACAGTGAGTAATATTATATGTTAGTTTGCATGAAATTACACTGTTACTGGAATTGGGAGTTTTCATTTTACTCTGTCCGGGAACTTTTCTAACGACCCTCGTATCAGTCAGAATTAAAAGTGAGGGATTGAAATGTATACCTGACACCTGTTACGTAATAAGACCATTGATGTCTGTCTGTTACTAATACATAAAGTTAGCGAAACATTTACATGTATTTATTATTCCCCTACAATCTGCGGTCGCAGTAAACAGGGATCAGAGAGGAATTTGCCGAATTACTGAGGTCGTCAGTCGCGTTAGACAAGAAGTCGTTATGCACAGGCTGAATAATATAGGAGATATAATAACTTTTCATCGGTGCCAAATTATTTGGTCGTTAATGACAGGGACTAATGTAGAGACATTATTTCCTGTTCCGAGGCATTCAAAGATGTGCAAAATCATGCTGTTATTTATCGACCATTTTCTATAAAATCGTCTCATTGTTGCAGGAGCCTCAGATGAGATGGAGTGGTGCAAAGAAAGAAGACTGCCAGTCACTAGTGGAGACGACCCTGCCGTCGATCCTTTCTCAAGGTCATTCATGGATGATGGAGAACTCAGTTGGAGATGTTCTCAGTTTCACTTTGGTGGATGACTACGCACTTCCAATGCCTGAAGATACTTTACAAGCATGGAAAAATCACACCAGCTTCTCTATAATGGACGAGATTGTGGAAAAGCTTGAGGAGAAGTATTTGCATCTGAAGGGATTCTCAGAATTTCCTCCAGGATTTGCTTTGCGAATGCATCTGAGTGGAACCCCGCCTCAATACCGTCGTAGAGGCTTCTGTGATCATCTGACGCGCGCTTTGATTCTTCATGCGCAGTTGTTGGGATATTCTGAGATCATGGGAGTTGTGACCAATCGATATACCCACCAGGTGGCTAACAGGGTAGGCGGCAACATCCTGTTCAGTGAAATGTACGAGAAGAGATTTCATGACCATCCAGTGTTCCGCAAATGCATCGCTGAAGGACATTTGGGAGCTCATCTCTTCTCCATTCCTTTGTGAATGAGAGGAAGGAACCTCTCTTGGGCACTGTTTCACAATGTAAAGTTCAAGTATTTCTTTTGAACATGAAAATTATCAAGTGAATGATCAAGCAGAGTGATTTCAAACCGATTAGTGAAGCAGTCTAAAATCACCCTCTTTCAATTTGGATGACTTTAAAATACTAAATGCAGACCGCAACCTGCAGACTTCATTCCGTCTTCAGTTATTGACTTCATCATTACTTGCATGTACATCTTCAGTGTCAGAAATATCTTTTTTTCAAAGTGACATTTTAGTCGATTACTTTTGTTATAAAAATATGATGAAAATTAATTATTTGCTCTATACTCACCGAAAAGGGAAATTTACAATTGTCTTGTCTGGCAGTGACCAAGGTGAGCTGTAGGCCACTGAAACGTTTGCCGAATGATGGAACATCGTCTAATACAGTTGGAGAGTTTTCCGAAATCAATTGACTTAAATACTGTTTACCCCAATTGCAACGATTATGATTTTTTTAGCAATTTCAATAGATCTTGTAAAGAAAGACTTTGATATCATTTTTTTTGAAGTTAATGAAATAATAATTCGCTGTGCGTCGATACGGGAGGTTCATTTCAGGATACGTAATTTCCAAATAAATGAAAATAAAGACGTCACTCCCTTCTATTTACGACTTTTTATTTCAATTTAAAAATAAGCACCCGACGCGTTTCGTCCGAAGACAGTCTCAAGGGTGGGGTACAAATGTGGAAGGATCCTTATATACTGATTAGGCATAGTGGTGGCAACTCATTAAACGTGTTCATTGACGTCTATTAAGTTTTGGCATTTCATCGCTATGAAGCGTTGCTTCAGGGCCATTCATAGTTGTAATCGCATTAAATTAAATTGTTGAATAAGGATCTCACAACTAAAGTCTATTATTTCCATCTCTCTACCAGCATGAAATTTTAGATGATGCTCGCTCAAAGCTCTTTTGGAATCTCTGTTGCGAATACTACGTTCGTGTTCTTGATAGCGCAACTTGAAAGGTCGACAACTTTGTCCAACATAGAGGTCATTGCACCAAAAGCAATTAAAACAATAAACTAGATATCTGCTTTTGCAGTTGAATTTAGGACCAAAGGCGTTACACACATTACAATTGCTTCTTCTTTGGGTTTGCTTTTATTAATTGAAATAATTTTTCTCCCTGGTTTAGTTGAAAAACGTTACCGGAATGTCATATTTAACTTCAACTTATTTAATTTTCTCAAATGACAATCACTAACGAAATCGAGTGATAAGTGGACGTTGTCTGCTTTGATAGATGGCATTTTATTGTATTTATTTTTTATTCGTTTTAACATATTTATGATTAAACCTAAATCCGTTGCTGTTTATTCGATCACTCATAGTGCTCATAGAGTCATAAGCTATGTCTGCATCAGAAACTGCGATTCATTAATGTATTTTATACTATTTTTTTTTTATTTGGAAGCCAACTATCTCTATGTAGAGTTATGCCTGAATGACATGTCTTACTAAACCATTTGTATTTAAGGTTGCCATTCACTGATATGCTTAGGTCTAGAAAGTTAATATAATTATCCCTAGGGACTTCTATAGTGAACTGAATGTTCTTGTCAATCGAGTTAAACACTTCAATTATGTTAGAAAATATTTTCACATCTTTGTAAAACGGACCCATGATGATATCATCAATGTACCGCTTGTAGCATACAGGGTTAATATTGAATTTTTGGTTAAGAATTTTTAGTGCTCTTTCTTCTATAGCATTCATATATATAACTGCAAAAGGTGGCGAGAAGTGTGCACCCATTGGGCACCCTTTAATTTGATGGTACGTCTTATGATTATAATCTATCTCATAATTGTATGAAATAAACTTAAGAAAATCTACAAGGTCTTGAACCGAGAAACCAAGGTTATCTTAAAAAGTTAGCAGGTGCACGAAAAAACGTTCAGAAACTTCTCTGTAGAACTTGACATCGACTGTCTCATTGCTGTGTGATCCGGTCATAGAAATTGACAACAACAAAACCTCTAGAATGGAAATTAAGCTTCATGCAATGCACAATAACGGCACTTACATCGCACGCATTTTCACTTAGATGCACCTGCCAACGTCTGTATCATTGGGATTAGAATCAGTCCACATGAGTAAATCGAATAGCTTTTAATTCGGTTTCTTCATGCCTCAACTCAGTTCCCCCCAGGATGTGCCGCGACCTTGAGTCAATTTCCTTTCTAGCGAACTTCAGATAAAACAGTTTATTTCTATGGGATCCGGTTGATAACAGTCAATTAAGCTTCGCACCATGTGGCGTGTTTAATGTTGAACTGGCTGCTAATTGTTCGATTGCTATGGTATTTAGTCAGCAGATTGTGTCATTTTATTAATGTTACATGTTCCTATGCTTCCCTTCGAGTCAAACAGAGGAAGAGACGACCTGTCGAATTTTGCGATCCTGCAGCTTATTTAGATAGTTTTCATCTAACCCAGTTGAGTCGTCCATTTTTCAGTTCTTGATAGTTTTCTTGGATCATAAAGTTCATGAACAGTTTGTAAGCTGTCTTTCAACTATTTTTCACATCACTTTTCTCGCACGCAGACATCAATACCTTGATGCATTTTCTTGTAGTGTTTAAGGCGATTTCAGCACTTACGGATAATTTAATTGTATTTTGAGTCTCTCTCTTGAAAACCTTCTGTTGGTCTTA
The DNA here is from genome assembly GCA_907163375.1 of Prostheceraeus crozeri. Taxonomy (NCBI): domain Eukaryota; kingdom Metazoa; phylum Platyhelminthes; order Polycladida; family Euryleptidae; genus Prostheceraeus; species Prostheceraeus crozeri. The sequence goes on along the minus strand of CAJQUW010006446.1, from coordinate 2,087 downwards.
TAAACATCACTGTAGTCAATCTGCATCAGTAGGATATAATCATTTATACAGGGGTTTTTTCAGGCTGGTCTATGCTGCACTGCTCAGAACTGAAAGTGGTAGGGACGCAGGCCCGACCCTGTAATATCTTAGTACCCGCGGCCGATAGTATTATGTCTGAAATTAAATCTATATTATCTTCATTTGATCATTAAATGGTCTCTGAGTAATCATTTTATTTGGACCTCTTGGCTAAATGACCATGATTCTCAAGCAATAAGATTTAACTAAATATCGGCAAAAATATGTACCATTAAATTATACTTATCTACTCGACAGAATCCTGTGAAGAAAAGGGAGTTTTCGTGCCTTTATCTGAGTTATGAAGCTCTAATTGACATTGCGATCAGGTAATGAACTGATTGCATTTTGATTTTTAATTAAGCAGTAGAAATTGGAAGAAAAAGTCAGTTAATGTCTAAAATTAATTTAGAAATATACTTAATGTTATGGTCATTTTAATCTCATCAACTCTGATTCTGTCAATACTTGGCAATGTGACTCTCGTATTTAGCCTACGCGTCTCCCATGGATAGTACTTAAATTAGATTAATCAAAACTAATTGAAAACGAGATTATAAAGTTAGCCATCTTGTTTAAAACAAAAAAAATTAACAGAGCATCCGAAAACATAGGTATAAGCATGATCTTCAAAACAAACATATGAGGTTTTAGACTACCTCTAAGCTAACTAAGAGCTCACCTACCGTCCTACAAAGTGCTTGTTTAAAAAATGTCAGGCAATCTCAACCACATGCTGACGGCTTTTCTTTAACAACCTTCTCTGCGATGTCACTAATGTTGCCGGATGCCGAGGGAAAATTCGTTCCGAGGGCAACACTGGTCGCTGGAAATCAATAGATATTTCCTTGCATCAGATGAAAACAGTAGGAAAACAGTTATGCCTTGTTTTTCAACGCCACCAACAAAGAGGTTCTGTATTGTTTTACAGGTTCAGTATTAAATATCCTGTCACTTGCATTTGATGGTCGAGTTTCGAATTCGCTGGTTGAAGCAACTTGGTTGACATCAAACTTCGAAAGCAAACTCCACCATTGCACTAGTTTTTTTCATCCGCTTAGAGGGCAGGGTTATTCATCTATGCCTGTGAATGGAAGGCGTATCTATCTTTGTCTGTTTCCAACTGTTATCTGAAATCATGTTCCTCCAAACGAATTATGAAGATTACTTTTTCTAACTTAATACTACCTACACTTAACTCTATACTTCCTATTTCTCCTCGTCAAAGAAAGGAAGATTTTTAAAATCGTGGATCTAAGAGACCCGCAAAAGCATTATTCGTCCGGCTTATTATTGATGGGATATCGGACTTTGCAGATCATTCAGTATTGCCTGCTAGTATTCTTAACATACCTTTCGACTTTTACTCCATTTCTTTCGTGTCATTTACAAGTTGGAAGCACACGGAAGAGTCAATGAAGACGACACTTAGCTTTCGAACGACATCGATTTCTGGCGAGTTTTTTAAAAGGTTTTAAGATTGGCACTATCCGTTGAGATGTTTCCCCATATCTGTTAATCAATTCTATTGAGCAGCTTGTATTGTTGGTGAATGATGCGCTGCTGAAATTGCAAGTCTTTTGCTCCTAAACGTCTCACAATCATTCTGCGGTAGAATTCCATCTTGTAAAACATCTTGATTAGGGGACGATGGTTGGGGAGCTGCAGCCGATTCAGCCAAGACTGCATGGAGGTTGATGTTGATTAGTGTACTGTCGTTTAAAGTGTTCCAACATATTTTTCTGCACTCTGGGGGGTGTTTTCGTGTAGTGTGTCACTGGGTGGTACTGCTTTTAAGCCCCCCACGCCCCCATCACCCCCCCCCCCCCCCCCCCCCCTACCGCCCCCGTGCATATGTCGCTGCAGTGGGGAGCAAACATGGGGCTGAGGACTGCTTAGCTGGGCTCAGGCGTATCCTTGCATCTCCAATCATGTTATCCAACTCATCCTCTGTGCTCTCCATCCTCTCACTAGGGTCACACTCTAGCAGTCTCCTCATCAGCGTTATCTCTTCTCCGCCTCTTATT
>CAJQUW010006445.1:0-60786 GCA_907163375.1 Prostheceraeus crozeri | reverse complement strand
CTCCTCGAATCCATCAAATTTAGAAAAATGCTTTCAATAGATTCAAAGATCTTCAAACATTCCTTCATTGACGTAAAGAGGCGAACTATCGAATTTCAAAATCCTGTCACATGATTCTCACATCTTTCGTTTTAAATACGATTTCACAATATATCCTGATTAATAGAAAATTGTATTTAGTTCGTCCTCTGGAAAAAGCTCAACATCAATTTTAGATGAAAGTGTGTCAAGTAGGATGAATCCATACTTTCATCATCCACCATGGTTTGCTTAAAGTCTTTACACCACCAAATTTCATGATGGAAATCATTTTCAATTTGCATTCAATTTGAAACTGAGCTGTCGAACTGATATCAAATAGTTCCCCCGCTTCACTGTCGATGGTGACCAAATCTTTCCTCAATATTACCAGAAGAAACTTTTCCAAGCAAGACATAGTCGAAACCCACTGTTGATCATAGATTTGGCAAATTCTTGGTGACTGGTAGAGCTTTGGGTTTAGGTGAAGAGGGTTTCCTCCGCTAACCGGTATCGTCCAGATGAACGCTTATCTACCAAAATCTGCTGGAAGCTCTCCAAAAACGACATATCCAATCATGAGCGTACGTTAACTATTCTCCAGTATTGATAGGTACTCAATGATTTATAAATATTATCTTCGGAAAAACTTCTTCAATTGAAATAGGGTTTTCCAACCGTTTAGAAAGTGATGCTGATGTTTTTTTACGCTTTCGGCGTGAATTTGAATTATATAATCATCCTCCTCAAGATGCAGAGAACATACTCTCGAATTTTACGTTGGTGTAAAATCGGGTCTCGAAATTTCCTTTAATCATAGCTTCAACACTTCGGTGCTTTTAAATGGAAATTTGTGATGTTCCTGGAAGTTTAGTATTAATATAGCCATTCCGTTATCCAAGTACAACACATAATGTTTATTCACCATGTTAAATGTGTAATCGTCGAGAATATGGCGGTTGCGGTACACAATAAATTAACAATATCAAAGATCGACTGTCAATTTGCAAGTCACCTTCAGTCCATGACTGTATACCCTAAAGTGTACACCTGGAGAAGTTTCCTGTCCAGATACTAATATTAAGAAGTCTATGCTCTGACTAATCACAATTTGTCTAGGCCTATAGACTTCTATGATTTGTCCTATCTATATAATTACATCTTTTAGAATTGTTTCACGATTAAATTTCAAATGCTGGCATGTCCTACTCAAGTCTTTGATGAAAGTGCAGTTGTTTATCCAACTTCCCAACTTAATTATTTGAACATGTGTACGCGTCTGTGTGCATTATTCATCACTCATTTTCCAATCATTGACTGAAATAGAATATATTTGAAGGAGTAACGTGCGTGAGTGGAGTAGGAAATGTCTTTCTCTGAGCTGCAGTAACGGCTGTGTGTCATCACGTGAAACGGCATGGAGACAGTTAACATTTTAATTTCAGACTTTCTTACCGCAGTATCTCAACAGTCAACTCTTCTATAAGTACCTTGGTGACCTCGTTTACACAGCACAAACTTCTGACTACGCTTGCGTCCCGCGCATGCGGCCACGCAGGATCACTTCCGAATCAGAGTCCTTATCTACTTGGGGTGCCGCATCTAATCATTCCCAACTCGACGCAAGCAGCATCCACTCTGAGCCAGTGAGCAACCGGAACACTCTTCTAGCAGGAGCTACGGCACAGGGCCGGTCACTAAGAAGAGCGTTAGACAGAGTGGGAGGAGACCTACGCATCAATACGGATCCCATTCCAGGCCTAGATACTCCGTGGGGCCGCCCCATGCGTCACAGTCCCAAGATCAATGCCGGAATCGCCGGTGACCGCTCTGCAGGTGAGCTGTTGTGTTATATGTAACTAATTCCTGTTAAAAGTGGACCAGTCGTGTTTGTCCATTGATTGAAGATAGCCCAGTTTATCTGAAATGAACCGAAAAGTATCGTATCTGCCAGAATATAATTTAATTTCGATTGACCTAGGCTTTCCTCAATCGCATGAATACATGGTATTATTTGTAATTGTAAGAAAATGAAATTTACCTTTTATCAAGTTATTAATACTCGGTACATAAAACCATCGATTAATCATAATAGCAACCGTTGAAAGGTGACCTTGTTGAATTGATCATGAGGCGCTGAATTATCTAATCGATAAATTTCTTTATATGCTAGAGTGGAATCTCAACTGCGGACATCGCATCGACTCGCTGCCGAGAGAAAGCTGTGATTATTGATTTTAAAAGCTAAATCCAAAGAAACTTGGGAATTGTTTGAGTTCACATCAAAGAAACTTTGCTATCTAACAAAGAAACAAAGGCTTGCTCTGTATACATTTGGATGATTGTAGGAACTTGGCATCCTTTGCTGCATGTCCTCTCTATTTGTAACAGCCTAAGCAGCTTTTAGCTTAGATGATTTGTGATGTTTAAAGATTTTTTCACCGTAAAGCTAGTGGGTGATTAATGATTTTTTCACATAATTTGAACAGGTTGATTGACTAAAAAAACTCTAGTAGTGAACAATGATGTTTGGCACTACATTCTAAAATTGAATACTGTCAGTCACGATTTCATTTGCTTTCATATCTCCTTCTGAAATTTGCGCGATTATGTAATCTAAGTGACCTAGAACCAAATGTAGAGCTATTTGCTGCCTGTCGATAATGCGTCGTTTGATATGGAAAACTCAATTATGCAGACTCTGTAAGTGAATAAAGGGGCTTTCTGAGCAATGCTGAAAAAAAAATTCTAGCTAAGTTAGTTCGGCCATTCTGCATCTAACAGCCCTAATGGAATATCCTATTTCATAAATAGATGCCACAGACATAAATTTCATTTTCTGTGTGCTTGAGTCAAGAGATGACATTTTTCAATACTGATGGTCCCGGCCAGAACTAGTCTCGAGCAAGGTTGGGTTTTGGGTAGTCTTGGGGGGTATCCAAGAATCTTGGGGTGCGGACTCAAGAGCTTGGGTGCCCTTAAGAGTGAAAACCCAAGTGTAAAGAAATTGACCATGAATGATAATTTGCGGTTTTCTTGGAAAAATTCTGCCTAAGTATGACCACATCATGTCATAGCAAGCCATCTACATGTAAGCTTACATGTATGTAAATATAAATATGTAACCTGCTTCAACCACATGATTGGTCTTTCTATGATGAAGCTGTACTATCATCAACTTTGATATAGACGTACCGTAAATGTCTATCTGATAGTTTGCTTAATTAGCTTTTTAAGCAATGCTTTGATTACCTTTGGCTTCCTTGTGAATTTAATCCATTAAACTAGACGTAATGCATATTGTGTCAGACAGAAATTTGTATAAATCATTTTTCGTGAAATAAAACAAATGATACATGAAAGAATGCAATGCATTAAACCAATACCTGCATAACGCTTATGCTGCTAAATTGGTAGCCTACAACAATTCGTAGATAACTTTCTTCATATAGCCTCTTGCCTTGAAAGTTAAAAACTTCGGCCTATATTGTTTATATTAATTGGATAGCAATATGTTCAACATGGTATGATTCAAAATATCTTCATGCAATTTTAAATCTCAATCAAAATTCCAAACATTTTCTGGAAATTGTTGTTCCACTTCATTAAAGAAATGGCCACTCTTGAGTCCAAACCCGAGTTTGGACCCAACCTAGTCTCGAGGGGAAGACATAAATTTTCCATTGACGTAATGTAAATTCAAGTCTGAATTCTGACCAACCAGAAGATTGACACCACATTAAACGTACACAGTCAGTAAACTTGGATCGTGAGCAGTCGAACGTTGCAAACATAATATTTTCATTTAACGAATTTATTACCAAGAAAACTCGTCGAAGACGTACTTTGCACTTGATAGGCCTACTTATTCTGACCGCTGAAGTTCGTTGGTTCTCTGATAAGGGCTACGCTTGGAATGCGCGCGGCAAAGAGAGACTAATATCTATGTCACTGTCTATTGCTTGCTACCATTACATGCAATGGCTGAGATAGGATTATGTCCGCTCTAGACTAATCTATAAACGCAAACGAATATATCTCCGTGAAAAAATCTGACACAACCATTTTCTAATAAATAAATTTAAAATAATATAATGGCAACCATTTTTCTAGATTCTTTGGGAATAGAAGTAAGAAGTTCTTCATGAAGCTTTCTTTGGAATCATCCTGGTAAACATAAAACAGAATGTCCGCGCTCCCTGGAAAACCTGGAAAATACCTGGAAGATGAATTTTACCCTGGAAAACCAGGAAATCCTGGAAAACTCCTGGAAATTGTGAGACTAATTAAAACATTAATTGCAACTTGTTGAAGTCATACTTCCTCTATGGTTGAAGTGTCTTCTATTTTTCCAGATTGTATTCTTCATATCTCTACTTATTTGTTACAAATATAGCCTTCATTCTCATACAATTTTTTTGTTTTTGGAATATTTCAGAGACTGGAATCTCCTATCATAACGTACACAACATGAATGAGACTGAACTGCGTGGTATGGTTAAATATCAACTGTTGTCGAACTCCTAATCGTTGTACAGTATGGTGAATTAGTACCTGTGAATTCCCTAATAAACGCTGCGCGGTATGGTGAACTAGAAGCCGAAAATTCCCTCATTAACGTCGTGTGGTACTGGGGAAACTAAGGAAACTCGCACATGATAATCTAGGAATTAATGGCTTTACACACACTTTGATTGCCGTGTGACAGAATCTACTGACTGCAAAATGGTACTGAGAACGACATAAACTACATGTATTTAGGCACCAGGCTTGTTTTCCGAATGATCCGAGGCTAATTAATCGAATATTTTCAAACACCATTTCAAAGTAGGTTTTTCAAAATGCAGATATATTATTCCCGAACACACGTCGTGGTGCCAATGCAGCTTTCCGTCGATCCAATTCTTCTCATGATGGTCATTCTCATTATTAAGTCTGAATTTTGATTTACTCTCATGCATATGCTGCACATCAACCATTATGTTCCTCTTCCTGGCTCTTGGTCTTCCACCTTTCACGGATTCACGCAGCAGTGCTTCAGTTCAGATGATCTTATCTGAATGACAGCTCTCTGACAATCACCTTGTTGCATTTCATTATAGAGTGTACTTTACAGATATTACGTTAATTGTTACATTTCATTGTTAAGTCTTAATATTTTTCGTTATTGATTGTTATACTCTTTCTCTATTTTGTTCTCCTCAATCCGCAAGCTTTAAATTTGTTACTATCGATTGTATTTTCATTTTGTTCTAGAAATATAAAGTAGCCGTCTGATGCATGTATTGGTATTTTTTATTTGCAATCACCTGCGGCTTAAAAATTCAACCAATTTCACGCCACTTCAAATTTTTTTCGTCAATAATATTAATTTTATGGTGTGTAAGCTTCGTAGCCACAGAACTAGATTTTTCACAGAATTTTTCTTTTAAATTTGACTTGTGCATTTGAGTAAAATTTCCTTGCAGAAAGTCTGGAAATTTTCGTTCAAATTTTACCCCTGATTTTTGGTAAATTTCCTTGGAAAACCTGGAAAACATCTGAAAATTTTCATTCAAATTTGCGCGGACACCCTGATAACAAAACACTGTTCTACAGCTGTGACTGTCGAGGATTCAGGCCGATCGGCCGCTCCCAGCGATGGATGAGCGGCCAGAAATGTCTCAGCACTGCGTTTTCGCATCATTATTCCAGTGATTTAATCACGGACAGTTAGTTATCCTCTTCTTCACGACTGTGAGGTGATAATGTGGTCGTCCTGATTATTTGTGTTGATGTTGATGGTTATAATGATTGATAATAAAGTATGACGCGAAGAACTTGACGATGCAGACGCATCATTGAAACTAATTTACTCTGCAATGTCGAGTATCCACAACATTCACGTAACAAACTACCCGTTAGTGTTGGAGCACAATCAGATCTCAAATTCAATAACGTGTCACGATGAGGTCCCCGTTGGATCACTGAGCTAATTCATTTATGATTAATAACATATTTCTCATTGTTGAGTTCATCATTCTGCCTTCAGCTCATCGTTAATGTTTCACGATGTTAATGCGACGACTGTTATAAATTGGCACACTGCTAATTAATGAAAGTGTAAAGTGCTAGGTCGCTATAATTAGACAGGTTTAGAATGAATAGGTGAGACATCCTGCTGTTAGATACATTTGCATACAACACATTTAACAAACTGCTTTACATACATCGATGCAGGTAATGCAAGTCACACGTTGTCAGTGTTAATGAAGTGAGAGATAAGCTACATATTTGATTTTTATGTTAACCCTACTTGCCTCGGGGATAGGGAATTATGCCCCCCCCCCAGTTTTATTGTCTCATGTCGGGAGGACTAATTACTAGGTATCCTTTCATGATTTTTCCTACCTTTTTGTTGACCTTCTCTGAGTGGTAACTGTTTGTTTGTGACCCAATATTCAGACTTGTGTTGTAATTGAAGTTGCAACTACTGTAATTAGTAATTGTAATCAATTACATTTTAGGCATGTAATTGAGAAGTAATGTCAATTACTTTGCAGTCAGTACTGTTACCATGCAATATAAATTACTTTATTTTCCCCCGCCGATAATGCGTTGAATAAAACTGCTAATAATGGGACATTGTGGTAGTATACTTAGATGTACTTAGATTATGCTGCTGTACCACCAACTTCTTTAAAGGAATTTTAGACTTAACTAATTGTCAAAATCTAAATTAATAACCGGCAGTTATCTAAAGTAATTGAAGAAAAACGAAGTAATTGGTAATTATAATCAATTTCATTTCATGAGTAATTGACACATGTCTGCCAATATTTCAACTAGAGGCACTACATGCAAAATAATTAACGACCTAATTTTTTCTGGTTTTCAAAAGATGAAAACCTCGCAAAAATCAAAAATGAATTAATTATTTAATCTCCACCGGTTTCAATTGGCAACAAGGTGACAGAGATTGACCCATCTTCAGCAGGAGAAACATAAAAAGAGGAAGTGAGAGGACATCAACTCCCTACATTTTCAAACGACAAACAGTTTAAAAAATTCCATTACATGCATGCATACACTACCTAATCCAAGATGTCACAAAAGTTATAGGGATGTAGGAGAATACTGAATAAATAAAAGAGATAAAGGAAGAAAGAAATAAGAAGAAAAAAGAAGATAAGAAATAAAAGGAAATTATTAACAACGAAAGGTGGAGGAACTGAAATTCATTAGCCAACTAATGACTGACTGGCCTCATGTCCTTAATACGCAGCATGTTCTACAAAGGTCAGCGATCTATGAACCTAAATCTCCCACATCTCTATGACTTTTGTGATTTCTATTTTTATGATATAGAACATCTTGGATTAGGTAGTGTATGCATGTATATAATGGAATTTTTTAAGCTGCTTGTCGTTTGAAAATGTAGGGACTTGATGTCCTCTCACTTCCTCTTTTTATGTTTCTCCTGCTGAAGATTGGTCAATCTCTGTCATCTTGTTGCCAATTGAAACCGGTAAAGACTAAATAATTTATTCATTTTTTGATTTTTGCGCCGTTTTCATCTTTTAAAAACTTGATAACGCATCTTTCATCAGATCCGTCGCCTATGGAGTCTTTTGTGAGAAAATTATTTTCACTGTTATTGGTTAGAATTAAGGGGTTTAAGTTGATTTGTAACTTCTGTATTTTACCCATTCAGAAAATATTTTTGATTAGTTACACTAGCTGACACTTTCCACTTCGTTATGATGATATTATGTATGCTGTATGCACACTGCTTATAATTGCGAGTACTTATTCATATTTAGTTATATATTTGTGTCAATCCCTGTTTAAATTGAACAAGCTGTCTTCCGGGCATATGAGTGTTCCAAAGAATAACAAAAGTATGTGCTTGTAAACGTAATTCAGGAGACTTCAGTCGTCAATCAAAATTCTTCTACTGTCTGCGATCGAGGTTGGAGTTGATGATAAGGCAAAATAATCCACAAAAAACATCAATGTCGTGTTATTCTATATGATGACAACGACCCAGCCAAATAGCAAATCCTTTAAAATATTTCTGCAGTCCGATTCGATTATCCGATTGCCAACCTCTGAGTAATTGTGTATTGATTAAATACATAAATTGCAGACGCTTATCAATCGTCAAAAAACATAATAAGATGTTTAAAGGCATATAAAAATGCTTGATTCGAAAGCTTTGAAAGAAAGATCAGCACTGATGCATTTGTATAGTATGTAGTACTTTAGATTATGTTCTATTATTCTGCTCATCAATTGTATTAATTCACAATGTCATCCCACAGTGATTTAATCAACAAGTGAAGCTATAAAAGATAGTTGTAATCTTACTATACTAGCAGTAATTGCGCCTAAGATCAACCTCGTCAGCTCTCGTAATGCCTCCGCGCAACTAGCAATGTGGCTGATAAACAACCAAAAACCACAATCATTCGAGAAATATTTATTTTTGAAGAAAATAAAATTAACACGAGGTTTTGAATGACAATTGCATTAATTCTCTAATAAAAGGACTAACCACCATCATATCTCTTTTTATTGGACGACCTGTCCTCTTCGTGCACACGCGTACGTAACATGCTAACCCATGTAACATTAGAGGATTTTGCTGTACTATTCTGCAATATTACCATCATTTCATTGAAAATTCTTTTCAGGAAGAAAGTGTACATTAATAATGCAATACAGTGCCTAGTTCAAAAATGTGTGGTGATAAAAAAAGTGATAGAGAACCACTTCTGCGTGCCATCTTTGTACATTAGAAGATGACAATTTCCATTCCGGTGCACTTTCATCCACCTCCATGTTCAAATATGATTCTAAAAGTGAATTTTAAATATTTCAGATGGAAGTAGTAGCAGTTCAATGACTTTTGGACATGTTGATGAGTTCGGGCAATTCCATTCGGAGATTGAAAATCTTCCTTCACAAGAGAACGGAATATTATCGTCTGTGTTCAAGAAAAGTAAAGATAAGCGACTGGTAAGTCGAAGACATTACATTGCTTTTGCACGATGACGAATGGGTGACTTCATTTTCAGGCAGAAGAAGAGATGGCGTTAGAAGTGGCAAAAATGGTGATCAAAGACGTACAAGCTTTGACTACTAATGCTCAATTTCATGCGATTGCTCCAGGCAATGATTGAAGTTCTCTATTTCCTTGTTTTCGATTATTTTCTTGTTTTTATCATTGAAGCATAATTGATGCAATGATTTATGTAAATCAGATTCTTATGTACAGTGTTTATAGATAATTTTGTTACCGACGATTCGTTTTCATTCATATTGTCGTGTGGATTATATTTCTCATCGATTAAAGTTAAATTTTATAAGTACGATTAGGTCGTAGACTGCTTATCAGATAATTATGGTTATTCAGCATATGGTATTTGCCATTATTTATGTATTCAGCACACCCAAAAGTTGTTAAAAGATACGCACGCTTGTGCGATTTATTTGTAGCTTATTATAGGACTACACTGACTGCATCGTAAATCTAATAAAATTTGTTCAATGGTTGACATAATTCAGTAAGGAAAAGCAAGATAGTTGTCTTCGACCGAAAATTCTCTCTATTTGCAAGAATAATTTACAAAGAGAGAATTTTCGGCCAATTATCTTGCTTTTTCTCCAATAAAATTTGTAAATCTTAGTATCCGTATATCTACAGCGGATTAAATCAGTGGACCCTGTGGAAGTCGCCGAATGAGTTAAAAAGGCTGCTTTAAATCATCTCATATTGGGTATTGAAAGCAAAAATCATTGACATATGTATGCGTTGTCATGACAACAGCACCTGATTTATAGTGAATGACTAGGAACCTATTGTAGAGGAAATCGTTCAGTAATATAATTTAGCGACACATTGATCGATGCCTGACCGAGCAGCCGAAATTTCCATCATCAAACAGCTTTCGTCCATTCTAGTCACAATAAATTAAACAAAGCAAAAAGTCAATTGTTTCAACTGCTAATTCAAAGAAACTTTCATGCTTTTGTTTAAAGCAGTGTCGTCAACTGAGTTTTTCAAGAAATTCGGTGAAACTAAGTTAACCGAGTTTACCGGAAATTCCAAGTTAAGTTATATTCGGTTATAACTCAGTAAAATAATTCGGTAAAACTCAGTTAACTCGATACATAAAAATACATGCAAAATTGTCAGCATAGGAATAGGCCGTCTGAATTGGATTCTGAATGGGTCAATAACTTTTTCATGAAAGTTTGGGCGTATTCCCAGGCAGTTGCAGTCTCAGCAGAAAAGTAAAATGATAAGATGAAGAGAGAAAACTAAAGATCGAAACTTAGAAAATTTAAGCACTTTTTGGCAAGGTTTAACAACGCAATAAAAGAGCTGTTCTACATTCGCACAAAAAATATAAGCCTAGAATCACTGCTACTTGTAAAAGTAGCCAATGTTTAGACTTTCTGTGGAAGGATGAGACCATGTTTACACAAAAGGGATCTGTTTAAGCAGGCACAAGCCTGTTAGGCCTAAACTAAATACTATAAAGCTTCAAAATTGCGGTAAGTGATTTTGTCTATGAGATAGGCTACAACCTTCATTACTTGTTGTAGGCTAAGTTCAAGCATCTTGCAGTAGCAGTGAAATTTAAAAGGGACATTCTGTAATTAATTGCTCAGCTTACCTCAATTTTGATCTCGCGTTTTTTTACAAATCCCTGCTCCAACCAAGGCACGAAGCCATGCTAGAAGCTAGGGATATGACAGCGCAGCCCTTAACCAAGAACTACCACCTAACATGAACAATGCACAAGCTGAAATAAGGTTACGAAAAGCACCATTATAAATGAAGGTGCTTTAAAAAATGAATTAGACTTAAAATTATTCAACACAACCATTTTATATTCCTCTTCTGTTTCCTACCATAGTATCTCCTAAAATCCGTATTCATGCATTCACAAGTGATTACATTTGCATCATTGCTATAGAAATTTTTCAAAGAAGCAGTTTTTTTTTAATATTTAGGCTACGAAGTAAGCAAAAGAAAAACAATACAAAATGTCACGCATTAGCATTACTGTGAACTGAGACATAAATCATCAATTACGTTTCCATGATAATTCGATCGAAACAAAAGCATAATTATCACAACAAATACCTTAAAAAAACAAAAGCCGGATAGAACAAATAAGGGAAGTTCAGAAGAAAGTTTTATTATGGCACCTTCGGAGGAAATACGAGCGAATGAGAATACGCGCTCAACCGATGCACTGGTGGTTGGCATTGATAAAAAATCAACGGCGATTTCACAAGTTCAGCATAGTTGGATTTGTTACCTTGCCTCAAAGGAGATTCTTCAGTAATGAAATGCTGTTGCTCAAGTCGATCAATGTATTTCTCAAGCTGGCTTTGTAACTGTGATTTTGAATCTGGTCTAGTTTTTTCCTCTAGTCGTCTCCGCTATAAATTTTTAAATAAACAAACAACTTCTTGTGAATCACTTTTCTCAGTAACATGCACTTCAGCATATCCATCTCTGTCGCCAGACGACGAAAAGGTCAAAATGTATTCACTTAGTTTTCAATTCTTGCCATTTTCAAATAGGTCTGGAATTTCCAAGAAATGTGTTCTCATCGTGAGCGCTTGGCTTTCACGATGCGGCGCTGACTCGTTGGATAAATTCAACCAGATCATGACCATAGATAACTGAGTTAACTGAGTTTCAAAACCCAAGTTAAATGTTCACAAAGCTCTGTTCCAGCAAAACTCAGTATACCGACTTTCGTGAAAAATAAACTCAGTTACGTAACTTAGTTCTTTTGTGGTGGAATTCAAAACCGATCGGTTAAACTCCGTACTCGGTTGACTCGGTAAAGTTAAAACTCAGTCGATAGTACTGGTTTATAGAAGCATTTGCCTACGCACCTTTTCGTGAGGACTACAATGCAATTCTGGATTATGTTGAAACCCGCATTTCTGTGGAGCATTACTGACTTTTGGTCATACTCATTAATATTGAACAGCAGTTTGATCAATTATATTTAACACCTCTTTGAGTTTCACAGAAGTCACAGCTTGACACAGTGTAGCGTGGCTTTAAAGAATTGAGTGAATGTCCAACGTTGTCGATCGGATTTCGAACAAAATATCCAATAACACGAGTCTGATTCAATGATCATAATCCAAATATCCCACTTCCACATTGCACAATTTCTTCTGTGTATAGGAGAAATAATCGAACAAATTTGCTTGTCGGCTTGCAGCAAATGACCTACATAAAATGACGCTCTGCAATTCATGGCTGCAATCGCTGCTCTGCAAATATAAAGTACGGATTTGATCATGATATAAAGCACTGTGCATAAAGCTTGATGAACTTTTGCTGAAGTTTTTGTCTCCAACGATTTCTCAACAAAGCTGATTGGAGGAGGGATAGTTCACTCGTCTCCATGTTAAAAGGAAGCATCAAACCTCGATCATCTATATCAAATTATAACAAATAGGTCTACATTTTTTACAAAAATAAATTACATGAATACGTGGCCTTTTGCACATCTCTATTGTGTCCATTCAATCAAGATGAATAAGGAATAAATTGTGTCAAATAAAAGGGATGTACAAGGAATGCATTTTGAGTTAATATTACTTGGATCTGAAGAATGAATACATGCTTTAATTAGCAATGCATCATGTGGCTAGCTACATGTACTGCTGATGAGCAGCACATTTCTATGACACGGTCTATCTATCAAGCGAATTTCATTGTCAAAGAGCTAGGATATATTGCTGGCATCAATACGATGCTTGCATATGCATTGTAAATTATAAAATATGAGTACTTTCCAACTCCATTTGACAATAAATTGCAAATAAGTTGAAAAGATTTACATTATTTCCATCGGGATACTCCTTTTTCATCTTCGAAACTTAGCGGTATGATAGGGTGGGAATACTAGCCGTAATCAGAAAAGATGTAGCATGATGTGCTACTACTCAGCTGAGTATAAGTAGTGTTACGTTTCCAAAATCTGAAATATTTTTGGTCCACCTTGGCCCGAGTGATTTGACGTGGACAGACTAAACCTCGACCAAAGGTGGCACACATTTTGGACCCAACAGTCTTCTTCCATGAGACGTGCTGATCACAGTTTACCACTCAAGAATGGTAAATGTTCGCCAAAATAATGTATGGAACATATAGTAGGTACATTGCCGACAAACTGTATAGTAGAGGCCACAGACAAAGCTATAGAGCAGTTTTTGTTTGATAATGCGCCGAACGGCATTTGATCTATGGCCAAACGCATGGCCAAACGACACACGGCAAAAGAACCCCGAAAAATGTTTGGTACTATTTTAGTACGCCAATTTGCCAATGATTATTTTCAAATTATCGCAAATGTAATTTGTTCAAGCATTTTCACGTGAGATTCTTGGATTCTTCAGACGTCGAGATAATAAGTTTGTTGGCAATTGACATTGACTAGATTAGTTGAAATACTTTGATGTAGGCAACATAGCTCTTCTGAGACCTCTAGAAAGTTGAAGTTTAATCTTCGTAATTTATGAATTTTGTGACTTATGAGCGAGCTACCAACCTACAGAGCAAGTTCAAACCTACAGTGGATACAGTGCTTTCTCTAGGATATAAACAAGCTTTCACATTTCCATTAAGAAGGTGCTAATGCTCACAACTGTCACTTGATGCACTATTACCAACATTGTTCATTGATCTCTTGCAATAAAGCAAGATTTCTCTAACAAGATGTTTTAGAATGACATTGTAAGTGCTGTGGTTCGAAGTAGAGGTGCGCCGTCGTAAAAATTAAAGGAAGCTCGACCCAAAAAATCAAAGGAGTACCCCGACCCTACCCTTAGGGCCGGCATATCCGCAGCGAAACTGAAGTTCATGGTAATTGAATTTTATTGACACATTTGATAGATAAATACCAGGGGAAATATTTGCTTGTCTCAACATAAAATCTCAGTTCATAGAGGATGATCACATAGCAAAGTAGAAGCCGTTCCAATAGATAACCATCTGGTGCTGATCAATTTGTTCCTTGAACATGCTGAAAGTGAATTAATGACAAGTTAAGATGATGCCAGACCACTTATGTGACTGCTTTCTGTCGATGATGTGTTATCTATGGGTGATATGGAATTTCGATTAGATGTCATTCGCTGAATTCGTTGCACCCCTCTTTCAGCTTCATTTATGTATAGTAGTGTGATGATGAAATTCCGGTTAAGCGATATCTTGAGACTTGTAAATCGCAATCGTCAAGAATAATCTAAGTCACAAGTGAACGGAAGATTGACTCATAGGTAGCGGTATTCACGTTGCTCATGTGACTTCAGTTTCACTCATTTCACCCTACATACTAAAAGATGAACGCGGCACCAGGTTTGTTTTTTGTGCTTTGAAAGATTTTGTAGTTGAGTCGCGGGATGAAAAATTTCATATATTGTTCGATTTTAGGACTACTTTCGGTATATCTAAGATGATTTTGACAGAGGTTTTTCTCGTGCTGAATCAACTTTTTGACCGCAACACATGTCAAGTAATGAAATTTCGGTTCCTTTCGTGGTGATCTTTTTATGCAAGTCATCAATTGGATCTCTTTCAAATCTCTGCTTCAAAACTAAGGTCTCCAAAAACAGTTGTGATTCTCGTGTTTGTGTCAATTCAATTGTGAATTGTGTTCAAAGTCTTGGATAAATGAATCTAGGAAACCTTTCCAATCTCGAATCTACAAGCAGAAAGCTAGTTGAGCATAAATTTTACGCTAGTGCTGGTGTTGCTGTTCATTGTTCTGATTTTCTGTCAATGCTTGAGAATGAATGCAGTGGCCATTCGCAGCGCCGGTTTAACTACAACTTTTTATCAAAAAATGATGTAACTGGTTTCGATTGCATACCTTACTGAACACAGGTCTACATGAAAGCTTCCTCTAAAACCAGGTCTATGGACCTATCGTGATTTATAAAGTTGCACTTTTTAAATTGTTTCAAAAATTCCTCTCGAACATGGTTTTGTAAGCACGCTTTTGAAGATGAGATAACTTTGTGTTAAAGCCTTGATGTCTAGAGTTTTAGATCGTGCTTTCAAGCATGTATTATAGAACAGTGTTTTCAAATAAGCTGTGTTTTTTAATTATAATTGAGATAATAGCAATTGATGAGTATTCAGAGTGTCTACTGCTGGTCTCGATATGAAATTCAGATCTCTTATCGCTGTTATACCGCAACGTCAGTATAGTGCAAAACAATAATGCGACGTTGTCCATCTTTCAGCGGAAGTGAAAGTTTAGATCAAATTTCAATCCAAGATAATATTTGCACCTGATTTGTTTGCAGAATTATCGTCATTGTTTCGAAAAATACATCAAAAGTAAAAGATCGACACTGCACCTCTAAGTCAGATCTTCTAAGCATCAATGTCAAACATCCTGATCACATTCTGATCACATCCTGGTCTATCGCTCGCTAGAAAGGCGGAGGAGAAAGTTCAGGTTTGCGGACACATTTAATTTGCTTTTTAGTTGAAAATAACCAATGGAAAATGTTTGAAAAAAATAAAACAATATTCTTGAGCAGTCATTTTATACTATGTGTATACATTGTTGTCATGTTTCTTATCGGCGATGTGTGTGGGAATGTGGACAAAATTGAGAAAAGGTTCGTGTTTATCAACATTAGGGCGCCTGCCAAATCTGAACGTATTTAGCTTCATAAAAAAGGTACATGAACATGATGGAAAATGACCTGAAGACATTCCATTTCTTTAATAAATAACAGCTCAAATGATATTGCCCATAAGATGCAGACAAAGTTGTTTCATTTCACTGCCTTGAACACAATCATAATGAATCTGAAATGAAAATATCTATATTGAAAAAACTAAGCAGAAACGAAAAACAAGGGAAAACAGAAGAACTCAGGTTCATTAGTCAACTGATGACAGACTGGCCTCATGGGATAAACATGTAGCATGTTTTACAACGATCTCCCATTGTTGAGCCCAAATCTCCTGTTACTATGTCCTAATTCTATGAGTGATTTTGTAAATGACTTTTCTCTCACATATGCACTATGACTTAATCCTCAATGAGATATGATAACCTAAATTTCAAATTTAGTAATTAATGTTAGCTTGTACATAATTATCCCCTTTTCAACTTCCTGACGAAGATTGTGACCAGTAGCCCATCTCATTGTCCTCCAATCGAAACCGGTTGAAGTAATTAGATTATTATCGATTTGAAAAGATGTTCTCTATTTTCATATAAAAACTGAAGACATTCCATGCCAAAAATTTGTGGCTCTAGACTGAGTACATAAGCAGACACTTGATCTATACTTTCACATATTCAAAGAGAACGTAGAACATTCCATTTTAGCCAATTTTAGCAGAACATCCTGTCTGATGAGAAGAGGCAGCAAATAGAATCCTTCAGACGCACTGACTTGTGATAGCCATGTGGGTGTGCATCATTCTTTGGAAGTCTCATTTTCGGCCTCGATCCGCGTTCTTGGCTGCTGGACTGAAATGGTTTGAGAACATCACAATTGAAACAATCTGTTTGCCTGTAAAAGTGAAAAGTAATACACTGTGGGACTCCTATTGAACGATTGCCTTGACAACGACAGGATAAGTGACCGAACTGATCGCAGATACCACTGAAAATGCGTTCTTTCTTTGGAAACGCGCTTGCTTGTTTATTTGTAGAAGTAGTTGCATAATCGGATACTGAAAGTATTCGGACTGATTCTGGAAGTTGCATGATTTCCGGCAGACCAAAGCGATGAAACCAAAGGTTTGCAGATCGGGGACCGCTCAAAAACAGCTGAAACTTCATGCGGTTTCATGTAATTGACACTTCCCGTCCACGAAATGCATTTAATTATCCGCCGTCTGACTAAGTTGGAAAAAATGCCTCAATCATCAGCAGAATTGATTTTAAAGGTTAGTTGATCTCCAATCGATGGTTTGCCAAGGAGCTTCAAATTTCGTAGCAGAAAAACAAAGCGGCAAAATCATAAGTCTTCGTAGCTTATTCTCCAATCTCATAGTATTGAAATAACTAATATATCCTATCCTAATATGCCTTCAATGATTAACCATGAGCATATTTAGATGAAGGTAAAGAAACTGATATTGAACATCATGCCAGACAATTTGCTGCCATTTTACTCAATTTTTATAAACGTTCTGTTACAACTGTAAGCGGAGAACTTGTCCGTTTGTGTCAGCAATTCTCAATTCAATGACACGCAACATGAAATGTGTGTCCAGAAATATTAATCAGGCGCAGACAAGCGTCATGACAACGACAGGAATGTGATTCTCCTAAGTTGCCGGAATTCATGTTGCCGCACCGAATCGGTTGCTGACACAAATTCTTCAGATATGCTTCAGACACAGTTCACGCTTCACCTTTCTTTTATTATAAAAATTGTATGAATTACGGACAGTGTCAGCTTAGATACCACGTAGCTATAGACATTGACTCACGAGGGGCTTGAGTGGCGCTGCTGTGCAGCGATGTTGTACTGTTGGTCCGGGTGCCCTTCAGAAACTTCACATCATGGGCGACTTTGATCCTCGTTTCTTGACTTGAGTTTTTTTAAGTGTACCTCTCACGCTTTCTTGTCCCGCAGATGCGGGAAATTGAAAAAAGCGAGATGTGCCGCATTTATATAATCACATATTCAATTGTCAACTTGTTATGGCTACTTTTCTTCAATTTAGCAATGCCAGAGCTGGAAGTGGTCTAAATCGTTGCATAAATCTACGATAATCGATTCATAAGTCTCGTTTATTTTCTTCAATAGCTACATGAGATGATTCCACATCGCTTCACTGATTTGTTACATCGTCAGACTGTGCGCAATGATGGTAATAGAAGACGGGTCCACACTTGTTCATAAACACTGAATTATTTCAGTAGGTTTACTGGTTGATCTTCTACACGCGACAACTACATGGAGATCAACAACCACCACAACTACATGGAAACCTTTTTTCTTGCAAGAGCATTTCAGTAATTGTAAAATATCAGCGACTGTTCTCCGTGACAGTGTCAAAAACTTAACATTGTGATCATCTGGTCATGGCTGTATCTCTTCGAGAATGTCGTAGGAATTCGACTGGAAGGGCGTCTAGACTGAAATTAATACAACACTTTTGCTGCATGTGGCCATGTAGGCTGATCAATTACCGTCAATAGTACCTGTCTAAATGTCTATCTTCTCATGTTGACACTGCATTAATCTGGCTCCATCGAGTCATTCATTCTTGCACTATAGCTTCAGCAATTTCAAGGACACCACGCATAATCCATATATTCCCTTCTGCAAATGCTAGGCTATGCTTTAGGTGTGAGATCACAAACCGTAGCCGTAAAAAGAATCTGTTTGGTCCTACTGCTTTGAGTAAAGTGAGATTTCGTTCTAGCAGAGCAATATATGTCATATAATATCAATAGATCGAAGTTGCAATATGAATTAGGTCCTACTCACATATTCTCAGCCGATACATTGGACAGTTGTCAATGCGAATAATGTATATTGCAGCTTTGGACTGAATTTATTTTATTGCCTTCAGATAATGCAGATTTCTAGTAAGATACTTCATGATGTTATTTGTTTCAGTTTGTTTCACGAGCAATTCGATTCAAAGAAGGTGGGCCCCATGAATGAGTACGAATACATTGCGCTATATTTTACAGGGATCTGGTTAGCGGTACATCATGTAATTTCTCCTCTATTGAACTCAAAGTTTTTCCCAAAGTATTCTTCTCTCCCATGGACAACTCGAATGGAATGGAATTCGAGGTAAGTCAAGTACAATTATCAATTTCATGGTAGTCTACGTCCATATCCTGGACATCATCCTTTTTCTGAAGTATGAATTCAGAATTTTTTATTTTATGTTTCATTTACCCATAATTTCTGCCTGGTGGTGATGTCATGATGGTATTGGTCCGTTGGTCTGAATTACGGGTGCACCGAATAGTGACTTTGCTAATTGACGGATTAATCAACAGAAGGTGTCCAGTCATTTGATTTAAATTCATCTGAAATCGACGTTTTCGATGCACCTAGGGCACCGATCTAGTCAAATGTAAGTTAAGGATATCAAAGTGCACCCTACAATTATTAAAACATCCTGACTTTCCATGCAAATCGCTATGATACTAGTCTAGTGATGCGGGCATTGAATTTTGATCAATTAATTTTGATAAGATTCTAGTAGGCTACCGAAAGTACTGCTGGCAAGAGAATATTGGTGACAAATATGCAGCTAAAGTATATTTTGATGTAATTACGTAATCATCATTTCAAATGGAATCATATTGATAATTGTCATCTTTATGATTATGATAGTCTATTATAATAATAATATATTATTTGTCAACAACATATTTGTACAAATGAAGACAAGCGTCGATTAACGGTGACAACTAATGAGTCAATGAGGTCAACAAAGTCAGCTTAAGTCATCAGGAAAGCTGAAATGTGAAGATTAATCGCCATGTATTATTTATTTCAAAATGTTGCCTGATGATCTTCTTAAAACATGGACATCGGGAGCCTAAATTCAGCATCGGTAAGTTGATTCCAATGGAATGTGATGTCGCGAAGCGGACGAGGATCTCTACAATTTTCTTTCCCGCTGCATTCATGGAATAGCTTGTCCTCTAAATCTATGGCAACTGCCTAATAACCAATGTGATTATACGAATATTTCTCTAAAAATTTATCTTGCCCTCCCAGGAGGGGAAGGATAATTATATTATCCTGCGGCATTTTTCATATCATGCGATATTACCTTCACAGATTTAGAGTATATCACAATCCTATCAGAAGCAGTGTTACAGACATGCAAATAAGAAATCAAATCACTTATTAAGCTGCTGATGTGGGGGTCTGTAAATACATGACATTAAGGAGCTGGTGGGGGGAAAGGCTTACATTACAAGAAATACCTTCAGCTCTGAAAGAAGAAAATTCGCTAACTTTGAATGACATCAAGGATTCAATGATCTGTGGTAACAAAGTGCGGCTGATTTATACAATAATCGGTGCACACATCAATATGGTTCTCACTTACAAATGTATGAAATAAAGATGCTAACAGATTCACAGAGGATAAGTAATGCAATAAACTTCCTCTCTAGCGGGTCATCGACCGATTAATCGGTACATCCCTAGTATGAACGTTGGTTATCGCCATGTCTTGATTACCGAAGGTCATATTTATGAAAAGAAATATGTTTCTTCAGAAGACTTAGTCTCTTTCGATTATTTATTTGGCAAACTTCTAAGTGATGTTCTTAAAGATGGGTGATTTAACATAAGAAACATTAAACATTTTTCGTGGGACTTGGGAAAACTTTTAAGTCCTGTGAATGCTCTTCATGTATATCCATACAGCTGATGAGAAGGTTGCAGAAAGAGTGAAAGTCCTCTAACTCATCATTGTCAAAAGAAAAGTTGCTGCAGGCATGATGAATGACCTACGTTTGATTGAACTTTGACGAGCGTGGCCCCCTTCCTGTAGTCCCATTTTTGACGTTTTTTTCATTAATTCTGTTTTTATATTTAATGCAGTCATGTTCTTTTCCACACGTATATCACATTGTGCGTGATCTACTTATATTTACAGAGTTGTTTCCAGCCTGCACGCAACTTTAACATCACTAATGGCAACCTATGCGTTGATCGTTGATTCACATATGTGGACTAATCCGATCTAGTAAGTATTTATTGACATATTGTTTGTAGTTACATCGATAATGCGCCTAATTTCAGTTATCGGATAGTGTTCCGGTAAATTAAGGCTTTATTCTCAACCCCTCATGAGCTTAGGGTTGCAAAAATGAATTTTATCCATCATATTTTAGATATATTTTGAATGTGTTTTTTGTAATTGATGAGAGTTGCAGTAGTTCTCTAGGCAAAACTGCATTAATGCCTTCCCTGAAGGACTTAATGAATGGAAGGAAAACATGATGCAATACTAATAATGCCAGGAGACTTTTTAATTTGGGAACTTTGGGGAAGTTGGAATTCTTGATACTAGCAGTAAGGCTGCTATTATCACTGATAGTGGCGAGTTATATCTAATTCGGAATGCTGACCATTTCTTCTTAATTCATTTTAATGCACAGGTTAATCTTTGAAGTTATGAACTAGGACTGTCCCGAGAAGGGTAGTAGAATGGGCTTTGAGAAGAAAGGTGTGACAGGAATTGTACAAGGCATCATGGCGATGTATAGAGACGCGAGGACGAAAGTGAAAATTGAAGGATAGTTGTCAACAGCCTTCCAAGTGAACGTTGGCGTCCACCAGGGTTCCGTTTTGAGTCCGTGGCTATTCAACGTCGTAATTAACGAAGTAACCGGGGAAGCCAGATGCAACAATGTGCAAGAGCTACTCTACGCAGACGACCTTCTCTTGGTGGATGAGAAATACAAAAAATGGAAGAAAGCTTTGCATGGAATGGGTTTTAAAATAAGCGTGTCGAAAACAAAAATGATGATAGTAAGCGGTGAGAAAACGAGGAGACTGGTGATAATAGACCCTTGGACATGGTTTGGTAAAAGGATGCAGTGGTACTCCATCAACTGCAAGTCCTGCTCCTGATGGGTTCATAAGAGATGGTCAGGAATCAAAGGCAACTTGAAGCATTAGGATGGTCATTCTTCAGTTGATGCTAAAAACAGCTTTCGTCTCTCCTTGAAATTTATTGACCAGATTAAAATAGTTAATTAAAAGATATGTACAACCCTTACGCGTTTCGAGCGTTAGCTCTTCCTCAGGGGGTAATTCGCTAAAGTTCAAAGAATTTCAAGGTCAAAATCAGTCAAACGTTTTGATCTACATTTCAGACAATGTTCTGCCATAGCACTCGAATCAACATTACCTTTATCTACAGCGCGCTTGTGTTCATTAAAACGATGCTTAAAAGGACGCGAGGTTTGACCAATATAGAAATCTTTACAATGATGGCATGTAAATTTGTATACCAAAAACCGATCTGTACCTTCATCTTATTAGGCAAACTCTCACAAACAAGACAACTTTCGTGTTTTTCTACTTTTTGTTTGAATTTCAAGGCATTATATAAAGTTTTATTAAGGGAACTAACAAGATTTATCGGTAACTCGTATTTTTTAATTAATTTGTGGATATCACGATCAGTTTTATCGTTAACAAATCCGAGTTTTAAATATGCACTGTTTTTACGTATTTCTTTGCATCTTTTACTACTTTTCTTATGTTTTCGTTTAATTGAAAATCCATTTTTACTTAATTTATTTTCAAGTTTATTAAAAGCTACCTTGCAATCAGCTTCGTTGCTACATCTTCTCTTTACGTAGTTGATGCTATTATTTACGTAATTGTTTTTGATATGGTTAGTTAGGTACGTAACTATCGCTGCGCAGTGAAATACCCGAATGTATTTCTTTCTCAAACCATGTATAATTCATACTGCCTTCTTTCACCGTGATGCTTATGTCCAAGAAATTAAGTGTAATGTTTTTTGGAACTTCCAGAGTAAATTCAATATTCTCATCGATGCCATTAAAAGTTCTTAATATTACATCAAAGTCGAAGTCTTTGTCAAAGGGACCCATAATTACGTCATCAATGTATAGCATAAATGCTTGGAGATATATTGTGCTGTGATTTCAAAAGTTGCAGAGCTTTACTTTCAATACTGTGCATAAATAAAACCGCAAAAGGCGGACTAAAATGGGCTCCCATAGGAGAGCCTTTAATTTGAAGGTAATTTTTGCCATTATATTCAATCTCGTAGTTAAAACATACAAACTTGAGCATTTTTTCAATTGATTCTAAATCGATGCCAAAGTTATTTATTTTGTTCCAATTTTCCTTCGTAAACTCTATGACTGCCACAATAGCATCCATGATCGGTATACTTGGGTATAGGTTTTTCACATCTAAGGATATAAAAGTTGAATTTTCAGTTATTGGGAAGTTATTGCTATTTAACCGCTCAATAAGATTTTCAGTGTTTGTGATGTGTGAAAGGACTAAGGTCATAAGTTGAGACACGATTTTGCTCAATAACCAGTCTACTTTTTCCGTGGGATTATTTATGCACGAGGCGATCGGCCGCAAAGGATGGGCTCCGTTATTCGCCATTTTATGATCTTTCAACGTAGTCCTAGAAGTGGCTGGTTCTGTACCACAACTTAGTAATTTCTCGATTTCTTGTTTTTTAGATTATTTTTGCAAACTGATCTAATAATTACATTAGCCTGGGTTTATAACTCTGCGACGCTAGACTTTTTTAGCTTTTTGTAGGTATTTTCATCATTCAATATCTCTTCGGTGCTTTTTGTCAACGTTTCTCTTTCAATGACTTGTAGTCTGTTAGTCTTATCTGTAGGAACCACAGTAAGGTCATTTTGTTCTAGAAACTTACGGAAGCAATATTCTTACTAAATGGAACAATTATGTTCCCCTCATCCGAGTAATCATTTTCAAACACTGTACTCCATCTCATACGATAAGTAAGCTTGTCTAACTCTTTTTCAACATCACTAACAAAGTGTTTGTTAACATTATGAGGCACTCTGAATTTAGGACCTTTTTCCAAAAGGTTACTAAGAGTTGGAGTAGGAGTAGGATGGTCATTTTTCATGCAGAACTTGTCCATGGGAGAGAGGCGCTACTGAAGAAGTTCTACTCGATGGCGGTAGGCTTCTCGTAGTAAATGAATTCTGTTACCTCGGCGACATGCTATCAACAGGAGAATCAGAAGCTGTCGTGTCTGTCAGAATCTGTGACGCATGGAACAAGTTCAGAGAGTTGCCGGAAGTGTTGTGCATGTAGGGGTTGTCAATCCGTGTGAAAGGGGTCCTCTATAAATCGTGAGTAAGACTAGCAATGACGTATGAAGGAGAAACGTGGGCAACGAAGGCTGAAGATATTCGTCGCATGTGCACTGCGGAAATGAGAATGCTAAAGATGATGTGTGGAGTTAAGATCGACAAGAGAAGACGAAATGATGAGATAAGATCTATGATGTGAGCAGAAAGGGTTGAAGAGTGTTTGGATCGAGAGCGGCTGAGATGGTTCGGACAAGTGATGCGGCGAAGCGAAGAAAGTGAACTGAGGCAATCAATGATATCCGAGATTCATGGAGAAAAGTAGAGAAAGTAGAGAAGAAACGATATGAACAGAAGAAGTCTTCTAATCTCCTTTTAACGATAGGAGGAAATGTAGGAGTCATCTTCGTGGGACTGACTCCCGCCGGCGGGAAAACGAGCCTGAAAACGGCTAGTGAGTGAGTGAGAATTAGAAATGTTCAATGCCTATGAATTGAAACCCGAAAGTCCAAAACCGACAACCTTCCACCCGAACCCGACTCGATGCCGAACCGACACGTAGATATTACCTAAATTAGGTTACTTTAAGTTACCTAATTATTTGCGCGATTCTCCACTGGGGTAGTTGTTTAAATTTGGTATCTTCCGTTTCCTGGATCCTTGGAATTTTTTACCGTGTCACGTTTTTAATTTAATTACCGATACTCAAAAAGAACCCGAACACAACCCCACAAAATTGATTGAAAAGTTAAATGACAGCGACCGAGGAGAATGTGTTTTCCAATATTTGGGCTTTAACATTTGTGGAGGGAAGTTAAATAAAAAGGAAATTTTTCCTATTCACGGAAGCAATTTTTGTACATTTTCTGCATGTGTGCAATAAAGATTCTTAATTGTATCCTAAAGTCTGTGAAGTGTGAATATCACACATTGTCCACATATGATGCTACTTTTTTTCTGATAATAGGTCTGTAGGATAAAAACTAAGGTGCAGTTTTATATTGAATCAAGAAAATTCATAGCGCTGGTGATACGATATATGATTGAGGACATCTATTATATGAGGGCAACTGACATGACATCTCATTCCTGGTTGTTACACTCAGACTTGTAAAAACATGAGGCCCACGGACCTGACTGTGCAGGAAAATTCTGAATGTTTACATGTCCGGTTATACTCAGGGAAAATTGCGTAATCGCCCGGTGGAGTCATAAGGCCATCACATCACCGAATACGGTTAAGAAGGAGTTTAGCGAAACGATTGTGTAATCGCCTATAATTCACAGGAAAATCAAAAACTGTAAGTGCTTCAGGACATCAGTAAAAGTTGATTGGTATAAATGTATTCCTGAAAATTGCAAAATAGTCTTCATTTTAGCTCTCAGTCTTCCGTGGTAGCTCAATTTTATCTCCGGGTTTTTAGTTTTACTGACTATTTGCTTTATATATTTTTTTCACTTCATGCGCATATTTTGCACTCTAATACAGTCGAACCTCGCTATAACGAACATTCGGCTATAACGAACCCATTGTATGGATCCCCAAAAAAATGGTGTACTTTTTACATAAGCTTTTGTAAGCTTTTATTCTTGAGAACGTTTGCACAACAAAGTAGCTATCATATTACAATAATGGACGCGAGTTGCCACATAATTTTTTGCTTTTTGCATTGTCACGATTATTACTGTAAGTATAGACGACGCATTTCCAATGGTTGTCAGTGTGTTGCTTCTCTCCAATAAGGAGATAGATGCTCAGGGACTTCCCAGAAAGCTAAAAATAGATTAGTACATTATAAGGAAGACAAAACATATTTTAGACAAGAGATCTTCTCATTTTGATTACACACTGTAGAGATCATGCCAAAACGAAAAGCAATATCCGTTGAGACAAAGTTATCCATCATCGACCGATTGAAGAATGGAGCCAAGCAGGCAGATCTCTGTCGAGAATACAAACTGTCTAAGAGTACAATAGCCACGTTTAAGAAATCTGAAGATAACCTGAGAGAGTTCATCCATCGCGTCGATACTGATGAAGGCATGATAAGAAAGAAACTTTGTAAGTCGGACGATCACGAATTATATGAAGCTGTCCTACTTTGGTTCCAACAGTGTCGGGCTTCTGGTACACCTGTGTCTGGTCCACTCTTATGTGAAAAGGCAGAATTATTAGCGAAACTGCTTGACATTAATTCCGAATTCAAAGCGTCCACTGGTTGGTTGTGGAGATGTCAGAAACGTCACGGTGTTCGAGGCCTAAAAGTAGTTGGAGAATCCAGTTCATGCGATTATGAGGCTCTTGATGTTTATCTGCCCGAACTGAATAGTCTTCTCAAGAACGAAGAATACTCTCGAGATCAAATATACAATGCAGATGAAACTGCGCTATATTGGAAATGTGTGCCAGATAGAACACTCGCACAAAAAAACTGAGGATTCTGGATCCAAGGGTTTTAAGACGCGGAAGGGTGGAGTTACTTTTCTTGTCTGCACGAATGCAACTGGAACCCACAAACTGAAACCTCTTTGCATTGGGAAGTCACGCCAACCTCGTTGCTTTCGTCACGTCAATCTCCGAACGTTGCCTGTTCTCTACAACCATTCGAAAAAGGCGTGGATGACCCGAGAGATATTTCTAAACTGGTTTTTCAACGACTTCGTTCCAGCAGTTCAACAGCACCAACGACGTTTAGGAATGATGGACGAGCCCTGTTACTGCTCGACAACTGTCCAGCTCATCCGCCTGCGACAGAACTTGTTTCGAATGATGGAAAAGTGCGTGGGGCCTACTTACCCAAAAACACAACGCCAGTAATCCAACCAATGGATGGTGGAATCATTGCAGCCTTCAAGAAACAATATCGAAAGAAGCTCTCGAAAGAGAGACATCGTTCTAACAAAGGAAACCAACTTTCTCGAATTTCTCAAAGTGTTTTCGCTCAAAGACATGATGTACCTTAGCGTAGACGCCTGGAGCAGTATTCTAACGAGTAGCATCGAGCAGATATGGAAGAAGACGCTGGGTAATGCCCTTCCGAACGATACTGATCATAACAGTCTACACGATGACGCTTATGATGAAGATGGCATTGTACTCAGTGAATTGATGTCGGATATAGACAGCCTGAACTTACTCGATGACGGTTGAAAACCATAAACTGTGATTGATACCTGGCTTCACATTGATGACGAGACAGATAGCTGCCACCCTGACAGAAGCAGAAATCGTCGACAAGTCCTTCAAAAGAAAGCTGTGTCAACCGATAACGCGCCAGATACAGAAGACGAAGATGAAAATGACAGCGGCGTCAACAATCCTCCACCAACTGCAAGTGAAGCTGCTTGAGCGATGGAAACTGCAATTTTATGGCTTGAAACCCAAGAAATCGAGTCTGTGAAAATCATACAGATAAAGCAATTACTGAATTTAGCTCGTGGGGCCAGTTTGAAGAAAAATCGACGAACGAAAATTAGTGACTTTTTCAATAAACAGTGATGTACATGTACATTTATGCTGTATTTGTTCAAAATGAATACTATCATATGATACTAATGCCTGTATTTTTTCATTAATTTTATGAATTAATTCTTTACGTACCCGTATCTATGATGTTAATTAACATGCACCGGTACATGTATTTGTATATACATTTCTATACTTCCATTACTATAATGCATCTGTAAAGTAACTCAGGATGTCAGCTGCATCAACTTGGAAGCTTCTCAGACTTTATTCAATATAACGAACCCCTCGCTATAACGAACCTTAGGCATGGACCCCATGAGGTTCGTTATAGCGAGGTTCGACTGTATTTTTGTTGTCTTAACTTTTGCTTATACGCATGAACCGAATTTCATTTTGCGATTTTAATATCACTTTTACGTCAGACTTCTATGTTATTTATGTCTGACGGACGGTGAGATCATTCGATTATCATATAATTCCCACGGGCATCCGGGCAAAAAGATCACAACGCTCTAGATAAAGTTTGACTATGTCAGCATCGTCCAATCCTCCAGTATGGGGAGTAATGACTTTAGAGCTTAATTTCATTTTTCTTGCACGTATGATATCATATTTCCTCACTCATGTCCCTGTTCTTATTTTACTATAAATCGTCATTTTAATAATAATAATAATTTCTTAGTCAAGTTCAAGCTGAGAATTTGATTCTGAGCGAGAACGTCCACAAGTCGGCGCAAGAATCGGCGCAAGGGATGTTGGCCTACATCCCTCACCGTACTTTCCAAATGAAGCCTCACTCACAACCTTGGTTTACACCAGAATGTGCAGCTGCAAGTTGCCAGCGTGACCACTTTTTCCATAAGTATAAGCGTGACAGTAGCGCTGGCAATCTTGAATTGTACAAAACCGCACGTAGACATTGCAAGGAAACCATACATCAGGCCAAAAGCCGTTACGCTTTGTATGTACGGAAATCCATTGCTACCCAAAAGCTTGGCTCTAAGGACTTCTGGAGGATTTACAACAGTGTCACCAATAGGAACAAATCCTCCATCCCAGCACTCCGTCATGCCGAAGTCAGTACTTCTATGGCGACAACCTCAGCAGACAAAGCCGAGCTTCTTTGCAAAGAGTTTGCGAAGAATTCGTCATTAGACGATGGAGGTAGAATTCCACCTCCAATTCCCATGCGCACTGATGAGACAGTTAGTCCTCCTTCAGTCACAGTCCGAAACGTCAAAAAGATCATCGCCGGT
This sequence comes from Prostheceraeus crozeri, assembly GCA_907163375.1. Taxonomy (NCBI): domain Eukaryota; kingdom Metazoa; phylum Platyhelminthes; order Polycladida; family Euryleptidae; genus Prostheceraeus; species Prostheceraeus crozeri. The sequence continues at coordinate 32,194 of CAJQUW010006445.1, read as the reverse complement.
CTCGATAGCTCTAAGTCTAGTGGACCAGACGGCATCCCGGTTTCGGTCTTCAAGCATCTCTCACCTGAGCTTTCTCCACTTTTATCTAAACTGTTCAGTAGATGTGTATCCACCGGTGAGTTTCCCTCTTGTTGGAAAGTAGCTTCCGTGGTTCCAGTTCCAAAGAAAGGTTCTGACTCATCTCTTCCATCTAGTTACCGTCCTATCAGCCTGCTTCCAATTGCTGGCAAGATTTTTGAAGCAGTGATTAACCAACACATTGTTAACTTCCTTGAAACTCAGAACCTTCTATCAGAAGAACAGTATGTCTTCAGGCACTCTCGATCAACTGCAGATCTTCTTTCATATGTCACTGAACATGTGAGTCGTGTCCTTGACAGACAAGGTGAGACGAGATCAGTTGCCTTGGATATTTCCAAGGCATTCGATAAAGTCTGGCATCAGGGACTCCTTATGAAGCTAAAGTCCTATGGAGTTGCTGATCAACTCCACAAACTTCTTGCTTCTTTCCTTAGTGACAGGCAGATATCTGTCGTCTTAGATGGCCAAAAGTCTTCCACCAAGTTTGTCAATGCAGGAGTTCCTCAAGGGTCAATTTTGGGACCCACTCTTTTTCTGCTGTACATCAACGACCTCCCAGACTGCCTAGTGAGTAAATTGGTGATGTATGCAGATGACACAACACTCTTCAATTCCAATGAGCGACTCGCTAAAAACACTCAGCAACGTCAGCAGTTATGCGACGTTCTTAACGAAGACTTACGCAGGGTCTCAGAATGGGGCGCCAATTGGCTTGTTTCCTTCAATCCTTCAAAAACTCAGAGTATTCTGCACTCACGACTTAAAGGAGATGATGATCATAGCATTAAGATGTCAGATAATAGGATCAGAGAACAAGATTCCATCTCCTTCCTTGGATTAGCGGTTACGAAAGACTTGTCATGGAAACCGTACATCCAATCCATTAGCAAGCAGGCAGCTCAACGCATTGGTAGTCTCTATCGTGCCAGCAGCTATCTTCCACCACAGACTGTCTGCTATCTTTACAAGTCCACTATTCGTCCTCTGATGGAGTATTGTTGTCATCTGTGGGCAGGCGCCCCACAAACGCATCTTAACCTCCTTGAACGGGTTGAAAAACGTGTCAAGAATCTCATGGGTGAAAAACTTGCTAGCAAGTTGCAGCCGCTCTCCGTCAGACGGGATGTTGCTTCACTCAGTCTCTTCTACAGGTACTATTTCGGTAGAAGCAGCTCTGCAGTAAATGAGTGCGTACCCAAACCTAAGATCTTCTCCAGAAGCACACGCAGAGCTAATGCACTCACATGCTATAATGTGAGCTTAGAACGCGCACGTACTGTGAGTCGCTCGAAAAGCTTTTTTGTTCGCACGGCACAGCTTTGGAATCAGCTTCCCCAGACCACTTTCCCTGACCAATACAATCTTGATACTTTCAAGAGGCGTGCGAATAGGTTTCTGATGGGGGCAGCTTAATCAGATTATAAGATCTGTTTTTTTTCTTTTATTTATTTACAGTAATACAATTTATTAGTTTTTCATTGAGTAACCCCTAGCTTCGTTCATGGCTCATAGCTGTGCTAGGGGTGAAAATTCAGTAAAAAAAAAAAATAGATATATTTGTCATGTACATACATAAAATATACAGATTTATGAGAATTAGATGGGATAGTGACAAATATCAAACCCCAAGTAGGGGCAACTCGGCAGTAAACATAAAATATTCAAGTTTGCTGAGTTGCATAATGTTCACGATAAATGTAAAATCGATTAAATTACCATAGACCGATGCGTGTAAAGAAAGAATGTAAATTCCTCTTAAATGAGTCAACTGAGGAAACATTGACTTCATCGGCAGTGAGTTGATTCCAAAATTGAATAATTCCTACTGAAAAGAACTTCAATCGAAAATTACGATGGCATGCTGGCATGAGTAATTTGAAAGGATTTCCACGTTGTTCTCTGGTTGAAATGGTAAAATATTCATGAGGGTTGATGTTAGACATATTGTTCAAAATCTTAAACAGGAAAATGAGTCTGTATCTCAATCTTCGCGTAGAAAGAGACAGAAGGTGAAGCCTGGATAGACGTTCTTGATAAGAAAGATGTCGAATATCTGGGAAACAGCGAGTGAAGCGTTTTTGTACTCTTTCAATATGGGTTTCTAATTCCTTGGTGTGCGGTGACCAGATGATGTTGCCAAACTCCAGGATAGAACGAATGTTAGCTTTATAGATAGGTAAAAGAATGTCATGTCTTCTGGTTTTGAATGATTTTAACATCATACCCAAGCAACGGTTGGCTTTCAACGTCATGGTAGATATATGTTTGCCAAAGGAGAAAAGCTGACAGATGATAATCCCCAAGTCTTTGAAGCAATCTACTCTCTCAAGTTTCTCTCCATTACAATAATAATGCGTATCATCGTCTCTGAAACCAAATGCATTGATTTGCATTTGGAGGCATTAAGAGTCAACCCGTTTTCTCTGGACCAACATTCAATAGTTGAAATAGATTCCTGAAGACGCATAGTTGAGTCAAGTTGTTTACTGTGATCGAAGGCAACGGACAATTTGATGTCATCAGCGTATTTTATCATTAGAATTTCATTGTAGGTGAGTCGTTGGTCAAGGTCATTCAAAAACAAAACAAAAAGCAGAGGGCCAAGAACAGATCCTTGAATGACCCCACTTAAAATATTTCTTGGCGTTGACAGCTCACCGTTTATCTTAACAAATTGAATGCGACCAGTTAAGTAATTAATGATCCAATGGAGCAATGATCCACATATTCCACAATGGTATAATTTTTTGACGAGAATGTGATGAGAAACAGTATCAAAAGCACGGCTGTAGTCAAGGAACACAGCATCCACATAAAGTTTGTCGTCAAGATGCCTTGTTACAAAATCATAAAATGCTAAATTGGCCGTTTCAATAGACGAACCCTTAACAAAACCGTGCTGAGAGGGGCTCAAAATATTGTTACAACATAGGAATTCGAAAATCTCCAAGGCCACAATCCGCTCCATTATACGGAGGAAACAACTAGAGATGGCTACAGGACGATAATTTTTGAGCTCATCTTTGTTACCTGCTTTATGTACAGGTGAAACGATAACATTTTTCCATGCATTAGGAATACAGCCTGTAAACATAGACTGTTGAAAAAGAAAAGAGAGCTTAGAGGCTAAAAATAGATCACCACGTTTTATAATTTCATAACAAAAATTTTCACAGTCGAGTTGGACGAAGGTAAACCTTTAATGCAGTTTAAAACTTTTGTTGGAGAAAACTTCAAAAAAATTATAACAGGAATATCGACTCTACAATCAGAAAAATCTTTAATATGTGTGGGGGTGCCGGTGCTTTGGTTGAAGAATGAAAAAAATAATCATTGAACTCTTCTGCAATACATAGTGGATCAAACATCAGTTCATCGTTAGAATTCTTCATTGTAGAAAATGGTGGATTAGTATTCTTAAGTCTTTGACCAACGTACGACCAAAATGCTTTTGGGTTATCTTTAACATGTTTCCCGATGTTTTTCTCACGGTTAAGGGTTGCGGAATCAATGCTTATCCGGATATGGGATTCTGAAGTGAGGCAATTCAGTTTGTTGGAAAGAGTGGGGTTTTCAGTATACACTTTATACAAAAAACGATGTTGTTTCAACTTTGACTCAATATTATCATTATGTAGAGGCATTGTAACACTAATTGACCGAGGAATTGAATGTAAATTTTAATAATGTAAAAGATTTAAGCACTTCTTCAAGAAACATCATTTTTATCGAATTATATGAACTAAGAGTTCCTCTAACTTTGAGAATAGCAATAAAGCAAAATTTTTCAATGAATTTTTTCAATAAAACAGAAAATTATGCAATGACTTTGGGACATCATAACTTCTCTAAAAGTAAACCGATTTCGACGAACAATAGATCAAAAAATGCTCAGAGAAGGCCCTTTCACCTTGTGTTTGATTCATTGTCATGCTCACATGTTTTCAAATTCGAAGTTTATAAAAGTGCGATTTTCACATTTTGACCTCTGATCACCTTAAGCAGTGACGGATGCAAATGTACAATGGCTCATTGAAAAAGCTGAGAACATAAGCTCTTGAATGGTGGATGGCTTGTCAATGTAAAATGCGATTGAACGGCAGGAGAATCGATTGAAGTTTGACACAATTTAGGTGGTCTGTCTTTTATCAGCTCTGTACGTTGATAATTCAAATGTGTGTCTTTGGTGCGGATGATTTTACAGTGATTTTAATAGATGCAGATTACCCATGAAAAGGTTGAAAACCAGTTCTAAATGAAGATTTTAAATTCAATTTCTATAGTTTGCAATCAATTTAACACAGAATAAGCAAGAAGCATCTTAACGATACTGGTGATCACAGTAGTGATGCTTTCTCTGGTTGGGTAGTGTATGGCATCAGATGCTTGGTAGACTTTCATTCGCCGTCACATTTTGACGAAATATCTATTCAACAACTGATTGTGATGATGAAGACTTATTCCCACTAATTACCTCTGTTGTAGATGCATACTATTGGTCTGCTGGTTAGAGCGACAGGCCTAGATGAACTGGATTTTCACTGGCTATGGTCTCAAATCCAACCATGCGATCATCTTTTGTTTGGTAATTTGATAGAACGTGTATTTATTTCATTCATATCGTACATTGATCTTTGTAATTCACGCAATAAGAGTAAGACCTGCGTGTTGAATTTCAGCTGAATAACGAAATTTGCATTTTTCTGCCACTCAAATAAAATAAGAATAATGTTATTGTTAGCTCGAAATTATCAGCATTAGGAATTAAGTAATTATTGTAATCTACGTGATAATTGCAGTAATATGATGATAGGTAGTTCCTCTTAATTTTTTGTCTTCAGATATCACCTTCCTTCCACCGTTTCGTCATGCATGATGTTTCTGCAATATTTCATTGATGCAGTGTAATTATTACGTTGACTTGACTTGCGACTTCATTTTGACGATTTTGGATTGTTTTGAGTTTGCATGTTTAGTACACCCCTGGAACGCGCGACAGTTTACTGCGTATACACTGTACAGCTTTGGTCGGTACTGAATGAATATTGAGCCAGCCTCATTCAATTTTCAATTTTGCGATTTTTTTTTATTTTTTCAGTGGAACTTCTCATATTGGATGTCTGACGTTAGCAATATCGGCTGGTTACATGATCTGTGGTAAGTTTGAAAGATGATCGCCATTGACTATTTGTGTGAGGTGGTAATTAGAATTGTAATGATTCATGATGCTGTATTTCACTGCAGTACTACCTGCAGATCACTTCGAAGTTATTTTAGTATCTAACAACAGTTAAATGATATTAATAGATTCTTTAGACTCCAGCATATATTAATAAGCAATTAAATGGTAGTATAGTATGACATGCAAGGGTCGCGAAGAATGAGGAAATAACCGAGCGCTATAGATCCACTCTTGAACTTATTATCATGCTTCATTCTGCATCTCAATTGTTCGGTATTGAAATAAGTTTTTCGCTTATCCATGCGCCGCGCCGGCGTCTAAAGCATCTATAGACATGGTGAAACGTGTTCGTTTTCCAAAAATCGTTTCGTTACTTAGCCACTTCAGCGATACCATAGAACGGTTTCTGAAAAAAAAGGACAACATGCAAACTGACACACAAGTGCACACAAACACAAATAATAAAATTTCGTGCCAATACGTTTTCATGTTCCTCCGCTTTAAAATTCTATCCACTCAGCTCCACATTGCAATAAAATCTGCTTGCTATTATGGAACGAATACCGTCATCAAGGTGTCGTTCAGCTCTAAGTTTACTAAAGAAAATGCTTTTTGGTGGTGGCGTACTGATTGATGCATGCAACTCTCACATAGCAGGTAGATAAAGAAGATGAGCCGACGTATTGAATGATTTTCAATCATTTGCATTACTTTTCAGATTTCGTGTCAATGCCTGCTTATTTGCGTGGAAGTGAATTATACATATATTTGATTCATCACGGACTGTCCGCAATTGCGTTCTACTTCGGAATAGTAAGTTCAAATTCTTGTGAAAAGTAAATTATCTCCAGATCACTAATAGTGTGATGTCAATAGAGATAGACTGTTAGTGAGCTGTGCAGTGTCAAATGAAAAAACGAATGAATCGATTTGCAAGCTGAAATTTCAAACATTTGCTGCGATCTCACTGATGTCGTATTTCAGATGAGCGTATTGCACAAGTCATCCGCACTCAGATTGTTTCAGATTAGGAGATATATCCATTCAGCAATGTAGAAAAGCATGAACCTTGAATTTGCTTTCAATTGGACACAATCCAGTCCATTTACATTTTTTTAATTATTGATTTGTCGATTAAGCATATACAGTGTATGTTGGGAAAGAAGGGAATTTAGAAGGATTGAAAATGGGATTTCAAGATGAATAATACAATCTAAGCATTGTCCATAGAGTAAGTATATTAGGTATAGTGGTAACTCCGCATTTATTAAATCCCCAATGTGTATACACTTTCGATTTTATTAAATTAACTCAAGGGGGATATAGTTGGTAATTGTTACCAAATGTGAGTTATGCAAATTTTTGTAGTTTTGAAGAAATTGCCACTGAATTGACTGATCATGATAGTAATACAGAAGGAATGATGGTATTTTACAGTTTCTTAGTGTCATGACAGCCTTGGAGAATTAATGTTTGTTAAATTAGCAATTCGATAGATTGCTACTACTTTCATACTCAGGAGTGTTTTCTTAAGCGTGATCATATCTCAGACAATCTGCCACTGGTAGAGCAAAATCACATAATCAAAGACAATGATTTCAATTAACTTTGAAAGATGTAAATGGGTCCACATCACTTTTCAGATTCAAGAAATGAAACATGAATTTAGTGAATCATAAAATCATGCCGGTGAAAATTGAATTAAAACCATGACATTTCAGCTAAGAAGCACAATGAGATCTCAACTTTTCCTTGAAGACTTCCACTATAATGCAGCTCATGAAATTTCCTTCATCATCATCATAATTTCCGCTTAATTAAGATGCTTGTTAGCGAATATTCATTCCTTTTGATATCCAACTTGTTTCATACTACTTATACAGGGGCGTCATCTCAGTAGTATATAAATTTGTAAAATTTTGACCTTTTTAAAAGTCCTCAAATAATATTTTGGATCACGGAAACGGAATCTCCGCAAAAAACTGAATCTTTTGATATAAAAATTTTCGCTGTATACAGATACTTTTTTGAATCGACACTCTACCTATATATCCCTAATCTATAGCATTCACTTTGCGACTTTTTAAATACTATTTCCATTTATAATGTTGCAAATGGGCATAATCATTAACCTTCCCACATGCTCCTTTTCACACCACTATGAAATCCATGACTTCCATGACAATTGATGAAACGTTGAACTGCGGATATGATATTAGTTAACTAAAAAACCAGCATGAGTCGACATTTCCTCTTTACAATACTGCCTATTTGAGTTTTCCGTCGTATATGTATTCGCACGAAACAATGTCGTCGATAAGCAGATGTTTTCATATACAGTGGGTGCTGACGTCAGACATAGACGAGAGAGGAACAAACCTCTGCATTGTACGAATAGCAATGGGAACAGCTCATGTAACGGTTGTTACAGTCGTCAGGCGGCTTAAAATATCTGCTGAACTTACTCCAACTGACCTGCGCGGGAGAACTGTGGGACGTCGAACACTCACAGGCATATTATACGAAAATAGATCTTCATTATCAGCATGTTGCATTTTGATTTTAGTCAAAATTAAGTAATGATAAGTCGAAGCTGCTGAATAAAACTGCGTATTATTTAGACTAATTAGTTATCACTTTCATTTTATTAATTATATATTAATTGTTATACTTATTCTCAATGTATAATGAATTACTTCTATCTTGTCTGCATTATAATCTCTTGAGAAGGCCAATTTGCGAAATATTGAGTTAATCCCTCATCCCGTCGTCAAAGTGTCAGTTTTGACAAGAATGATGATGATGGTTTAACGTCACTACTCCCCATACTGTGAGCTTCGACGGGGCTGACATAGTCAGACTTCTTAATCTGAAGCGTTGTGATCTTTTAGTCCGGATACCCTTCCTGCCATTCCAATGACTTTTTCGGGGCTCGAACTCTGGATCGAAAGATCGATAGGTAAAGCACTTAACCACTGTGCCACGGAAACCACTTCTAAATAGATATTTAGAGCTCGTTTGTATAATTTTAAGGAGATCCATTTTTACATTGTCTGAATACAACTCATGAGGAATAGTTGAATTGTCTAATATATCAAAATATTGCGGTGTCGACAATCCGGGAAAATGGTCAAGACCCTGGGAAATTTTTAGCAATCCCTGTGTAATTACAAAGCAAATAGGTCTAGTTGGAAACTAGAAGCAAATGAAAACATTGAATTTTATGTTTTGAACTATGACTTTATTAGTTAAAGTGTGCTAACATTTTATTGAATTGTTCTTATCTAACTTAATCAGTGATGGAAATGGGATTTTGATATTCGTATATGTGCAGACCTGATTGGAGAATTGGAAAACTGGTTTACTCAATTTACTGAAGTGAAAACTTGCATAATTACCGGCAATTATAGATTTCAACAAATTGAGTCAGTCATAATGGTGTAAGAAGCATCTTATTTTAACAAACCTAATTTACACTTGAGAAGTCTAAAATCTTAAGTATGATATAACAAGAATTACAACAGAATAAAGGCTGGTTGGGCAGCGTTTGCAAAGGACGGCAACCTAATAAGAAGTCGTTCCATTCCACAAAGATAGAAGTCTAAAGCTTTAAACCAGTGCTTTCCACCAGCAATGATGTACGACGCAGAGACATGGACAGCAACAGCAAAGCCATATCCAAGTTAGCAGTGGCCCAACGACGCATGGAACGCATTATGCTAAGCATAACACGAAATCGCATAACGAAAGAGTGGATCAAAGATCAGACGAAGTTGAAAGACATCACATTAACCATCATGGAAGAGTAAGTGGCAGTGGGCTGGTCACGTAATGCGCAGGAGAGACGAAAAATTGATCAGGAGAATAGCGGAGTGGTATCCAAGAGTTGGTTCCCGGCACCGTGGCAGATCATCAAGATGGTGGGACCATGACGTAGTTCAATGCTTCAACCAGCATGCGATCGATCGGCAGAGGTGGACGACACTTTGGGAGGGTTCCTCTAGGATGTAGCGATTGAAGCCCCGTCAAGGTAAACTCTAGGTTCAATATGTAGCAGCTGATCTCCAATTTGATAACATGGTCATGGACATCGATGAAGGAGCTTCTCAGTACCATGGCAAGTAAGGAAGGGCAGCCGATCCATTAGATACTTGAGTGTTGATGCTTGTCAGTCAGTTGCAAGGCAACTTGATATCCCGGGAAAAATATTGCTGTTACTCGGGAAAATCCTTAAAAACCCTGGAAAATGAAAATCAAAAATCTGTCGACACCCTGTATTGGATTCCACTCCCCAATTCACTATAAATAAATAAAAGGACTTCAGCATTATGGTTGAATGTTGTTATTAGTATTTTGGCATAAAATCGGTTAATTTAATGATATCCTGTATGAAGACCTGCAGAATGTAATTCCTGTACTTGAATTACATAAGGGTAGTGTGATGAGGTATACACAATGCATATTTGTAGTTTTGCAAGTATTCTTTTGAATACTATAAGAATAAGAAGAATAAATTACATATATTGTCCAAATAAAAATCAAAAGTAACATAGCACAAATAAGTCAAAAAGGAATGGCACATGTGAGATCAGTGAGGTTATTCATAACTAGAATTGACATTATCACATAACAGTTCTGTCGCAAAGTCGTTCTGCAGTAAGGGACTGTCAGCCTTCCATTTCGTGGGTGAGAAACGATTGAATGTAGCGGATGATTTGTCAAGTGGCACTTTTCGAAGAAGGTCTTGAAACTTAGGAGACGTTCTTGATGAAAGTTAGCGGCATTGTTGTTGCATTTACAGTTGGGCATACAAATAATCTTTCTCGCACGCTTAAAAAGTCTTTCGATTTTCTGAACAATTTCCGCGTTTAGAATGCCAAATAAGGAAGAACAGTACATAACAATACTACGTGCAACGCTGTTAAAAACAATCCACAAATCATCATGGTTTAGCAAACGTTTAAGTATTCTAATCATGTACAAACGCCTTGAACAAATTTTGAACACATTACGAAAATGAATGCTCCAACTCAAACTGTCACACCATGTAACACCCAAGATCTTCATTTCTGTGACCATTGGGAAAGGAAAAGGGGAATACACGTCGAAACACTTCTTACTGATACATAGAGCCTTAGTTTTCGTCTCATTCAATAGTAGATTATTTGAAGAAGACCACATCTTTATATTATAAAATTCTGATAGCAAAAGCTCAATGGAATTGTCACTTTCGAACTTGGAAATCGGACAAATCTCACAAATATCATCAGCATACATCGAAATATAAGTTTTTGATGACAATGGTTTGATGTCGCTACAATACAAGACAAATAGAAATGGCCCTAACAAAGAACCCTGTGGGGCACCACTTGTAACAGCGACTGGATAACTAAAAGTACTACCCAGCTTGACACACTGAAAACGGTCGGTCAAATAAGAACAGAGCCATTTAATAAAACCAGCTGGATAACAAAGTTTGCACAGCTTCTCTACTAAAGTTTTGTGACAAATTCTATCAAACGCATTAGAAAAATCGTAGTTTAACACCATACACGCACCAGTGTCTGTGCGATCCAAAATTTCTGTAATGGCATTGTGCAACAAGACAACAATTTGTATCAGAAAACTTCTTATAAGCAAATTGGAAACATGGGATATTGGTTTCAAACTTATCCCGCATTACACTCAAAATATGAGACTCCAACATTTTGGCTGGTGCACTTAACAAATTGATTGGACGAAGTTGATCAATACTAGGTTTCTATGATCGGTAATTATATCATTCTATTTTTAAAATGATATAAAATGACTTCATTTTATTTATTATAATGAAAATATACAATTTTTTAGTGAAATGTATTTTTTATTGTATTTTTATTGTGAGTGAATTTTTTAGCCTCCACCGTAAATAGATCTGATCATACGAATTTTTCGATTTGCAATGCTACCATGCTACTTTTACTGCTCTTAGCAATGAAGTTAAAATTAGATTGCTTGCAGCTTCGATATATTCCTAATAATGGAAGGCCAAAGGAAGCAGTTTAGTCATACAAAGCTTCTTGTATATCAAAACTTTGATGGGGCCTATGGCCTTACATTAGACATCCCAAGTTTTGATTTAAGCTTTATTCACTCGGATCACAAATATGCCTACAATGGGCAGTTGGTTTGGCCAACTGTATCTAAAGTATGAAAAAAGGCCAAAAATATTTAGATCACAGTCAAGACTTCAAAAACATCAAGACAGTTATTAACGAGTTCAATGTTCAATCATAGGCCTACTGGAAGTCTGAAGTAACCAGCAATGTATGAGATATACACTGTACATGTAGAGCTAATCCCAGAAAACGGCGGTCTTTATTAGCCAGAATCTTAATTATCCAAGTCCGAAATGTCGAGCTTTGACCGTACTCGTATTTCCAAATTTCAAAGCCTTGTTTGCATATTGCTAATAATTCATTCATGAGCTTAAATTATACTCGTATTGTAGAAACTAAGATTAAGTCAGGAAGAACAAATTCAAACTATTGTTTTTAAACTGGCATTGTTTGACAATCTGTGTGATGGACAGACTGACAGACAATAGCCTGTTGCTTTTCGCTACGTGAATCAACGAGTGGGGAAGGACATTGGTAGAACAAACGAAAGAGACTAAATTTGTTTCAATACAAAATGCGAAGAATCTACGATTAGAAAATATAATGGAACAAAAACTGTTGATGATATCATTTTATCATTGCCGATCTTTGCCGTCTAGTATAAGTTATTCTCCTATCTCGTGCACTAACGCAAATGGGGTCAACTATCTTACCGTTTCAAAGCATATCAGAAAATGAGTGCCCCCCCCCGAAGATGGCCATTCTAGTTGAGCCTCCTCAGAGCTAGGGACTAGAAGTCGGGTAAGGGTGCTCATGTATTGATTTATATGGAAATCATTAGCAAATTTTGCATCGTGTATTTGGGGATGGCGGCAAATGTTTTTACTGAAATTTTTACACTTGATTATCCAGAATGTGCTGTGCTGGGGTACACGCATGCATACATAGGCTTAAATACATTCTACAAGATTTGTGCATCTGTTGTAGAGGCATTTCATTTCGGAGATATTTTTCCATTTTCGAGAGTGTCAACACTGCTCTTGAACCGTCAGCGTGGCCTAGTGAAGAAATTGCGAGCTCGTATCCACCGCGGACTTCAGCTTGATTCCCGGGTCGGGCGATTGCAGTCGGGGACAAGGGTGTTGTTGTCTTTTATTGACTTAGGCGTTGTCATTCTCTTTAGATATTCAGTATACTGCGACAGACCTTTGTTATCAACGAAAGGGATGCCATATTTTCCCCTTAATCATCTCTTTTACTTTACCTACTTTTGATTGCGAAAGACCAGACTTACAGTCTTGCCAATTTCATTCGCTCTTCCATTTGTGTTCAACTTATTAAGGTATAAACTTGATTATCGCATTAAATCATGTGGCATGTGAGATGCAGCTAGTGTTGAAACCCACAGTTCGAAGGTTGTGTCAATGGAATATCGTTCAAAGAGTGTATAATTCATGTTGACAATAGGTGGCCTCACATGCACACAAATCGTATTTATACATGAAAATACACAAATTTGGTAAGAAATACACGAATATACACGATCATGCGTAATATTTATATGATACCAGAAATGCGAAGGCAGTGTAAGTGGTAGTATCATAAACTGCACATCGAAGATTTTAACTTAACTAATATATTTTCAGATTTCATGAAAAGGTGGAATATATTTGGATAAATTCTAAACTACACAATAGTTGTGGTCTACTGGTAGTTTTGCTTTGGTAATTGCTTTCTTTTTCAGGGCGGGTATTCAAACTTGATTTCAGTTATCATCACATTGCGTAATTTTAAGATTTTCGTCCTGAGATTAGAAATGGACGGAAATGTATAATGTAGCTATTCAAATTCAAAATCAGCTGCATTCATCGGGAGAACAATGAACGTAAGCTCTAACTTAAGAACATTCTAATCGAATGAAATTATGGGGAGTACTAAAACAAATATATGAAATTTGTGTTGTAGGATATCAGTTGAATACCTTCCCTTCATACAATGAAACTGCTTTTGCATCTTTTAACCTGCGTTAACTACATTTGTAGTGTTTACAGAAGACTCATGCGAGCATCGCTTTTGAGGTGTCCATGGATTTGGTACTCCGAAACATGAGTGAAATTTTGGAATAAAACCAAAGGAAATCACATAACAAATATGTTTGATCTTATTGATTAATATGTATATTCTATGACAATGAAACATGACAATATATGAGCCACTGTATGCAGAATGTACAAAAAGAAAAAAAAGAGAGATAGAACTTTCTCTGAAATGACAGTGATTTTTTGTGACATTTTGTTGTTTTTGCTGCACTTCAATATATTCAACATTTTTTTATAAATGAATATAAATTGAAAACTCTTTCCTTGCTTCTGTCTAAGTACAGGGTTGCCACTCGTACTTTTTTCGAAGTGCATACTTATTGTACTTATTTTTTTGAATTTTGAAGGTTTGTACTTATATTTTATGTAAGTATCTTATTCTCATAATCTTTTGATAACTTCAGTAACACATCTGAATTTATGTTACTTCATTTCTCTAACTTTTCCAATCAATAATATTTCTGTCATTCGGGGAATAAACTCCGCACAGGAGAAGCGTAAATAGAAATTTTAAGGGATGTAACAGCCATTTGTATGTTGAAGACATCGGTATGTTGAAGACAGATGTTCTGATACATTTGATACGTTCAAAGCGCAACAAATTATGAAAAATAGGCTAGAAAGTAAAAAGGATTCCATGTTGATAATGTGGATAGTTATAAAAATGATATAGGTTTTGCGACCCAAATGTGAAACTTGCAAATCCAAATACGACATAGCAAAAGCAAATATCTTTATTCCAAACACAATGTAACTATTCCAAACCAAACGTGACTATTCCAAACCAGATCTGACACTAATAATTCTAACCCAAATACGACCATTCCAAACAAAATCTGACACCTATTATTCCAAACCAAATGCGACAATTTCAATCCAAATCTGACATCTGACATGTGATCTAACTTGAACTCTGGATCATAGCGATAGAAAATAAGTCAATGATTATAGATCAAACATGACATTTAAGAAGCAAATGTTGCATGATTGAAGTGTCAGATGAAAAGATGTCGTACTCACGTATATCCACTGCCGATAAAGAGCGCCTCATAGCTGCATATCAAAATGGCAATGACTACCAAGAGCTAGCGCGAGCCATGGGTATTGGCAGAACAACTGCGTATTCTATCGTACGGCGGTTCCCCGATTCCGGAGAAGTTACAAGGCTCCGTGGAGGATTCCAGGGAAGAAAAAATGACCGAAGAAATGATTGACACAGCATGCTCGATTGTTGAGGAGAACAATGCTCTGACTCTTCTGCAAATCAACGCGGAGCTGCGTCACGACTACCAAGTGCCCCCCAAGTGACAATAACGACCATATCGGAATTTTTGGGGGGTGGAAATTGCCGCCCTACTCGCCGTTCGTCAACATTGTTGAGAACACATTTTCCGAGTGGAAAGCAAGTGTAAAGAGACGACTGGCCGAGATGCATGCGGAACCTATCCTTCGATCTCACCAAGAAAGGATGGCGGACTTGGCGACAGTTGCGGAAGTCGCTATCGGTGATGTGACTCAGGATGGTGCACAGAAGGCCCAGAACTACTTCAGACTTTTACAGGGTCGAATTCCTTTGTGACTGACAAAGTCAGACATTTTAATGTAAATAAATAAGTATTTTTTGGAAAGTGACAGTGTTTTGGCGCGGTGCTTTGAAGGAGCTATTTTTGGCAGATTGATGTGAAGATATATTGAATTTAGTTAAATTGAAACTTCTTGAAAAACAGATGCTTTTCGCATTTGATCACCGTCACATTTAATACGTATATTTCAATCTGAAAATTCATTAGTCAGGAAGGGCAATGATGTGTAAGTTCAACATGCACTACTGCGAGTCTAATTTTAAAAATTGTGAAGTAGTTGTATTTGGTTTGGAATTGCCTCATTTGCTTTTTATTCTATGCACATTTGCCTGGCTATGTCGTATTTGCTTTTACATTGTCGCATTTGGATCAACAAGTGTTCACGTTAGTCTGGCTATGTCGCATTTGCTTTTGCAATGTCGCATTTGAATTTACATGTGTTCACATTTGGGTCTCAAATCCTATAAAATTAACGCAAGTAATAACGGAAGAAATAACGACGTTAATCTCTCCCTTGACTACGTGGGTGAAAGTTTTTTAAGAAAAATCAATAAAGTAAAAAATAAGTATTATATACCTGTACGCATCACATCAAAACCTGGTAAAAAATTAGCAACAGCATTTAAAAGAAAATCTGATAATGAGTGTACTTGCAATATTTGCTTGACAATCGGCCCAAAATTTAACTGTAAGCATAAATATGTAGTTTATGAATTCTCTTGCAACCGTTGCCAGAAGAAGTACATAGGTCAAACATGTCGACCTTTCAGAACTAGATTCAACGAACACCAACGTAGTTTAAAGAATCGAGATACAAAAAGTGCATTAACTGAACATAACTTGTTAGACATTGCGATGAAGTGATGACCATTGATGATTTTAGTTATAAGATTTTGTACAAGCAAAACTCGGCGATTACTACTAGGATGGCTGAATCACATAACATTGCGTTGAAAATGCCGCTATTGAACAGACGTCATGAGCTGACATGATGACTTGCCCTGACTGGACTACTGATTTGTTGTATATAAACCTACCTTTTAACACTTGTGTCACATACTAAGCCATTGAGACTGTCGGATTGACGAAACGCGTCGGGTGATTTTTTGAAAAAAAATTTAAAATAGATTTACGTCAAACAAAGGGAGCGATTGTTTTTTTTTCACACAATTATGACTAACCTCCCGTACAGACGAACTATGAAATGGATGGGTATGACCCATCCATCTCAATCTACTCCTTTTCACCACTTCAACATTGGTCTCCGTCAAACTCAGATGCCCCATTAACTCATAAGCGTTCTTTCTGTTAGCAAGTTGTACTCTGCACATTTTTCTTATCATGGATCGCTCTGTTCTTCGGAGGACACCCTCTTCTGTAGATCAAGTATTCCACGTATCTGAGCCGTAAGTCATGACTGGCCGGGTACATGCTTTGTAAAAGGGGTTATTGAAAGGTGGTATTGAAAACGAAGCTGCACCCACTCGTCTGCAGTTTCTTATTATATTGCTTGCATTTCACGTATTTTACGATATTTTTCACATTTTATATTTGTACTTCTCCTTTTACTATTTACCAGCTGTATTTGATAGAATTTTTATCTTAGAATTCATTCATCCAGAATGTGTAGCGGTGACATTCCTTCGTCTGAATGTGACTGTTGGTAATGGCTGAAGGTCTTCCATTCCAGAAAAAAGCGATTCACTTAAGCGATCAGAAGCGGGTCCACCGAAGAAAGACTCTCCCTAGTCAATCAAGATATTAATCGCAATAGGGCTTTTAAATGTTCCAAGTGAGAAAGTAATACCAGTTCAAAGGTTTTTTTCTTTCAACTTCAAAATCGCACAGCATTATCAGCGAGTTATCATAAAACCGCAACACAGCCAGACGAGTGCATCTGCGTCAACGACCTTAATACATTTGTACATGAAATGTTGTTTTTAGAATGACTTCACGGTCACGTGAATCCGAAACCGACAATTTTAATTTTTAATGTCCATCTTACAATATTTATCTCTGATTCTGATAAGAACTTAAAAAGATGTTCTTTCCTTTTTAGAACTATTTTGTTTTGACATTTTTCGCCCTGTTTCGGCTGTGCAGTGAGTACTCAACGCCGTTTTTAAATCAAAGGTGAGTGAGTCAAACTTTGAAAGTCAGTGAAAGTTGACAACAAGTTATTTAATCACAAATTCTATATGACTGTCATCTGATGAACTTTACTAATGAACTTTGATCATTAACACTAAGAAATCACGTTATTTGCGATGTTATGGAGTCAGTTAATTACCTTGGCTTCGTGTTCACGTTATATCCAGTAACGTTAACTGAAAATACCAGTGATCTCCAAGAAAGAGGTATACTTGATGTGCGATATACTTTTTCATTGATTTTTGAATTCAATGGAAAATGGCCATACTCAACACAGAATTAAATATTTTGTTTATCTGCTTCGGTTTGCTAGAAGTGTGATTAATACGAAATTGACGGCACATCGAGGAACCTATTAGGTGGGCAAAAAGGAATTCCCTATACCTTACAGAGATAGGAAAAAATGTCGTGCGTCGCTTGCGGATTAATGTGAGTTCCAGCAAAGTGCTTCGATTGCCACAATTCCTTCAGATTCGAAGAATTCAGATCATTGCTCATAAGTTTTCTCCATAATGTTGACCCTTCCGATCATTATTAAAAAAAGTAACAGGCGTACGAAAATTAGTTCTTGTTGATGTTTTCACATCCTCTCCTCGCCATTTCTCACTGTACAGTGAATACAATCGAATGTTAACCAAGACAGGGATGTGTGTTTTGGTGTGTGCGAAGTGATATCACAGCACGCACGCATCTCTCACTGGCTCTGGTGTCTCCTGCTGACAGCTTATTGTTTGCCATTTCCAATAGCAAGCGATACACGAATTATCCATTCGAGAAGGAGCAAGTTGTCTAATTCTGTGATGTGCCATTTCGATATTAAGGCTACATATAACCCTTCCTTTCTAGGAAACCGAAGCGCGCGCAGATGAATCCAATTCTGTGATTCTCAAGATATTGGTTGTGAAAATTTACTGTCGCATTTGCAGCAACTTGACACTGATGACCTGCTTATCGTACAACATACAAGTCAGACGTCCAATCAATTATCGAAATCATTGGGTCACATTTTTTATCTGAGGACTTTGCTAAAATAATATTTCCCCAGAAAAGATTTATTTATTCAAAAAATATCCTCAATGAGAATTTTGACCACTGAGAATTGCTCTAGAAACCCTAGACCGTTACCAAATCAAAACTTTAATCCGAAGATGTGTAGTATACAGATGATCACATTGCCTTTAATAAGAAGATGACCTCATGGCAGATGAAAACAGCCTTTAAGTTATCAAATTAATAAGTAATTGTTTGGATAGAAGGAAATGTGAAATACTTGTGAAATCGCTGGCAATAAACAGAAGATTTAAAGCTATACATCTTTTGCTTAAAGAGATAAGCAAATGATAGGCATCACATGTTCCATGATGGACTTCATGTCAATATACAATATTTTCATTGATTTGCAAACTTCAAAGTCCGGGTGACAAGTATAAGTTACAAAGACGAGGTGGTTGACAGAACTGAAGCATCATTTCCAACCTTTAAATAGCTCAGAGTGTATTTGAAATGAGTTGAAAGATAAATCAAGATATCAATGTTTGGAACTCACAGTTTTATCTGTATTATTCAGAGTATGTTTTTCTGGTTTTATATAGATAACCTCTCTGAAGTGCAAATTGATAGTGTTGAAGTATGATGGTTGTCTCCAGAGGGAAACGTTGTTAGACAGATGCTTATGAATGTTTGACGCCTTGCGAGCTAGATGCATAACGGCACACAATACTGCCGGCATAGCATTTTGAGCAGGTTGTACACAATTACATATTATTGAAAAAAGTTGACATGTTTCATGTAATATTTTTATTTCTCCTAATACCTTTTGTCGATAAAAATCAATTACTATTGTTTGTCAGGCAAGTGAAGAGTCTCACAAATGATATCATTACGACTCTCTGGATTTACATCTCTCATGAACACAGCTGGCATTGCAACTAAGAAGTGTGTAGGCCTACATCTCTGCATATAAGTATAAATATTGTGTTTCAATTGTTAGTGAACAATTTTGACTAACTTTGGATTCCTTGCCTCTTCCTCTGTCTATCTTTCTGTCGTGTTCTCGTTATTGGCATATGTGGAGGAAATTATTGCAATGAAGCTTCTTGCTCGTAATCTTGCATGGTGATTGAAATATCTGCATGTACTTCATAAACAGACTAGCAAAGATCACAAGTGCTCGCTGAAATGAATAGGTCTTAAACAATTCATTTACAAATGAATGCGAAGTGTGGCAAAGTACACCTAGGTCATTCAGGTAACATGAACAGATATTCCACGGTTTTCCACGGATTTTTGAAAGTGGCGACTTTCACATTTCGACTTGTGTCCACCTTAAACAATGACGGATACGAATATATAATAGCTCATTGAAAAGCTGAGAACATAATTTCTCGAATGGTGTAAGGCCTGTCAATGTAAAATAAAATTGAAAAGCAGGAAAATCGATTTAAGTTTGGCATAATTTAGGTGGTCCGTTTTTTATGTTTAAGTTTGGCATAATTTAGGTGGTCCGTTTTTTATGATCAGCTCTGTAGTTCTATATCCAATCCCCTAACGACTGTATCCAAAGGTGATTAACATACCGATCTATAATCAAGAACGTCTAAAGGTGGAGTTTTAATTATACATCTTGTATTAGGAAGGATTAAATTTGAAAAATTATAATAATAATACAATAGTCATATAAATGTGCATCTGGAAAATCTAAGTTAAGATCTTTTCTTTTGGAAAAGGTTAATGAGTGTAGTATCTAAGTCGATTTGCGAGTTTGAACACCTATTGGTAATATTTTATATTGATGCTTTTTTAGGTACCTTATTTCTTTCAACATTGACTGCCCTCGAATAGCAGCTGTAACTTTTGTCAGGATTTTGTTGGGTAGTTTCGGCTACTATTCGTACGAAGCTATGAATTTAGGCAACCAAATAAAGCCGTTGACATCCACATGTATATAGGCGTTTTATGTCTGAGCTTTTCATAATGCAAACACATCCTGCATACACAATTTCTACTGCGGCAGCCACCTTGCATTGGACTTGTCAAACAGCGTCACTGTCCAATCGGCTTCACATATTTCCCGAAACCCTAGCCCATGTCGGGTTTTCTGCTTAACTCATCTTGCCTTTCTCCTGACATTTAAATGATAAAATAAGTAGCCATTTACAGTTAGGAGGTCCACATTGTGTTATCAGCATCAATGACCGATATTCGTAATACTATTCGGACCTTCTAACACTTACAATCCCGGACAAAAGTCCTCGATTACCTCCTCAATTTCACTGGGAGTGTACATAACACAAACATTTATTTGTCAGAAATGCTGCATATTGGCTTCGCTATCAAAACTGATTTTTGCACCTGAAATATGATTCGACTCCAGGATTGTACATAAATCTATTGAACTTTGCTAAGTTTCGTTATTTAGTTTGTAATAGCCTTAAATGGTGTATCGTCAATATCACATCGGAATTACTGTATGCACGAAAAATTCCGGTTTTCGCAAAATTTGCCGTGCGTCAGGTATGTGAATTTTTAGTAGTAGCCGCAGGCACTAATGACTTATGCTTAAAATTGACACCAAAAGACAATAAATTAAGCCAGAAGGATAGCATGTATGTAAGACAACTTTCAGCTGCTAACGATTCTATTCGTGGAAAGCTTTTAAATGATTCACAGCTAATAGTATACGCACGGCAACAATGGGAATTGTACATCAAATGAACAAAAATACTTCCATGACTGGTAAAAGAAAGTCGGATGAAATTGCACATGGAAGTGTCGTAAGATGAAAATTCACAATTGAATTATGAGGAAAAAAATCAAAATTCAGACAGACTTCATGCATAATTGCAGTTCCGCATTCATGTGGTTCTTCTGTTTTGTTGCTGCGAAATTCCGGTACAGATCACCCCGTATTCCCCTGTGTCATTCGATGGTGACAATCCAGTTGTAATCGCCCCAAAGTGGCAAATGATAAGACTCAGAGAAGTAATCGTCACTCAAACGCTTAATGGAATCCATTTATCCCCCGGAAGTAATATTCTGTGTTCATTTACAATGAAAATTAATTATTTTACTGAATTATAAAAACTTCAAAACAGAATAAATTATTTCGCCACAATGTGCTATGACATATTGAATATAATTATAGCTTTATTTATTGTTTTATATTTAGCTTGAGAAAGTATAAGATCAAACTGTCGTGCATGTTGAACTTCTGCGTTACAATATGGGAGATTACAGACTGTACAATCCTTGGTACGAATGCGTGTAGAGAAATAACGAATGACAAATAATGAGAATGTGTAAAAGAGAAATAATTATCGCACAGTAGCGGTGTAAGAAGTTACTGCCCAACGTGTTCTAATTCACTTGCACTCATACAGTCCGTTTCATAAAAAGTGGATCATCCAAAAATTTGACTAAATAAAACATAAGTATGATACAGAAAGCATTTTTCATGTTATTTTATGTCCCTAATATATTTAAATGTCCTTATATAATCTGATAAGCTATGATACAGTAACGGTTCTTAAGAAGCTAATATTTTGTGTCCCTACCCTTATTGTCAATGACATTACCAATTCGTGTAGGCATTGATTCGATAATATCATTGATTTTTGACTGATCTGACTTTCTCCACTCTCTTTTTAACAGTGACGTAAGTTGTGATACGCCATCTGTAGGTAGCAGTGAACGACGAACGTTACGTTTTAGAATACTCCATGCTTTTTCTATGGGATTCAGATCAGGAGAATGAGCTGGCCAAGATAATGTCCTAAGCCCTAATTGAGACTTGCATAAGTTGACTCTACTACTCCTGTGGCACGTAGCATTATCATTCATAAATAATCAAGTCCATGGATCACCAAGTTGATCTGTCATTTGGCCAATGTTCATTCGTAAAACATTCACATAGCGTTCAGAATTCATGGTTCCTTGCTGTATGTGAAGTTCAGAGCGGCCATTGGTCCAAATGCCAGCCCAAATCAGTAGAGTCTCACCACCTTGTACCCGGGGACGATGTAAATGTCTCGGAATTTCCTGATCAGATATTATCCATAATCTCAATCGACCATCACTATCCTTCAGACGGACTGATGCCTCATCAGACCAGACAACCCGATCCCATTGATTTCGCCAGTGACAATGACTCATTGCCCATCTGAGACGTCTTTTTGTATGCTGATCTGATAATTCGATCTGAGAGGGCCTCTTACAGCTCTTGAAATTCGACTCAATAAGTCTTCTACGAATAGTGGACTTAGAAATAGACGAGATTAGTGCAGCCATCTCAGTTAACGAGAGACTTGGATGAACTTTAAGAAATCTCAAAATTAGGCGGTCTCTACGTTTGGATGTTTTGCGTGGACGGCCAGAGCCCTCTTTACGACAGAGTCGAAAATCATCATTATGTCATCGATGCACATTTGTGTAAGGGACATTTAGTCGCTTGCTTGTAGCTCGCAAAGAAAACCGTAGTTCTAGCAAGGCTGACACTTTGCCTTTTGTGAATGCGATCTCGTTATTGTTCATTTGTGCTTTGTATTGTTTTCAACCGGTAAGAGATAGATTTCTAGCTGAAAGCAATCAGGAGTGCTGCCAACACCACCACAACGAAGTCAGGAAGCTATGGAACATGAAGTCCAGTTAATCACATGTAGCAGTTACATTATTGTTGATGAATAATGGTGCTATACTGGCTCTGATTGACCGATTTTCTTTATTTTTGTTTTGCTTGATAGCTTTTGGCTTGTAGAACAACATATTACATAACAAAGGAAACAAATGTAATTTTATAAGAGTGAGGTATGATTTTGTGTAACATTGCTAAATGAAGATCAAATTATCTACTACTTTTTTAATCTATAACAGGAAAACAACTCAATATTCATGCTTGAAATTTCCAACAATGATATTAGTAAGTACAACTGACATATTTTCCAAATTTCAGAGAAATTCGTTCAAGTTTGGCGGAGTTAGACAAAGTTGAAGTTAAGGCGATGTTTAAGGGTGATCCATTTTTTATGAAACAATCTGTAGTTGTGAGATTGACAAGTATGACAAGTGCGACTTCTTGGCAAGTGTGATGCAGCACATGGAACTGATTTCTATGTACTACTATCAGAAACTCTATTTCAACAATTCAACAATTAGATCCAAAAATGAAAGAGTTTCAAACATAAAGGTCTTTTAAGTTTGTTCCCTGATACATAACGGGAAGATGAACATTTCAAAGATTAGAGGATCCGTCTGAACTGCTGATATCCAAGCAGAAAAGTTTTTGGATTGCCATGTCTAAAGAGAAAACATTTGAAGGCGTGCTCTAGTTGATCATTTTATGTCATAGAAGTCCATTCTCTCCATTATAGCAATAACAACTGAAAGTTAATCATGAAGGAAGCTACAAAACAAATAAAATAGAAAACACAATAGAGAGACAGAGAACATTCGAGTAAGTTGACACAGAATGCTTCCTACCTAAGTCATGGATTTCTGCCTAATGGATCTTTTCTTGGGTAGAAATTGAGCGTTATGAGTCCATGACAAACCGACAAACCAATTCGACAATGAAATTCTGTCTGTCGGTAGTTTAGAAACGGTTTCAGAAATCATTAGTCACGCTGTTCGATATTTATGATTCATACAACTCATACATCGAGGAAGTGATGTCAGTTTGGAGAAAACTGTGGCGACCACAGAATTAGATGGTTTAACCGTATTACTTTGCTAGAAGTGCAAATTGATTCAGAACATGGCACATGCAGGAACTTACTAAGTGGGCAAAAAGAAATTTTCAATGCCTTACAGAGATAGGAAAAACAGTCGTGCGCCGCTTGCGGATTGCTGTAAATTCCTTCAAAATACTCCGATCGCCACGATTCCTTCAGATTCGAAGAATTCGGATAATTGCGCAAAAGTTTTCTCGATAATGTTGGGTTCTCCGATCAATATTAAAAAAGATAGCCGGCGCACGGAAAAACTTTCGCAAACTTCTCTGTAGAACTTGACATCATCTGGGTCTCTTTGCTGTGTGATCAGGGGGCAATTCTTGTGTCTTTCTTGAGTAGTTAATCTTTCTAGACACCGGCGGTTAATGCGAAGCTGATATTGGTCGAAAAGTGGTGAATGACACAGTGAGACTATTTACGGGAAATTTCTACTGGAGAGTCTTCCGTCATATATTTTCAATTCGATTTTATGCTAATATAGCATCTATATTTTACGAATTATTCTAATAATCATCATGATGCCAAATGATAAATATGACATCAAGCATTTCGGTCCGAAAAGTCTTTACTGAAGAGCATCGATGCTTCTAAAAGCAACAATGAATTTCGCTGAATTCTCTGTCCTCGATCATAGAAATCTGCGACACGTGGTCTTGATACGATAGACGTTTTGATTATAGACTATTTTATAGACTAGTCCAACTAGTCCTAGCAAATAATGACATTGATGTGAGATGGGTCGTATGTTCGAAACTTCTGTGAATTGAAAAAAATGCAATCCGCTTGTTTGGCAAATTTGACGATGCCAGCGGAAATACTAAAGAGACACGAGTGAATGCATGAAATATCATACATGCTGCATTGTCGGCACTGGACTACCCAGTGCGAATAGATGGCCAACATTTACCGGACACAACGTTTAGGAATGATAATTGGATGACACTGGTAAGAACAGGCTAACTTGTGAAAAATCACAGGAAGTAGGGCCGTGCAACCTCGATGGTCAGTCCACTTCATTTGCCATTTAAACAATAACACCTTTTATCATTTCAAAATAATTGGCCCCATTTGCAGGATCATAAGAGAAAACGAGCTTGTAAAAGAGCAAAAATTGAGATTCAACCCAAGAACGTGGCACCGGTATCGTTTAGAAGGTTTTGCTGCAGTGAAAGGAAATTGTGTCTTCAATAAACGCAGTTATGCCTATCCGTGTTTTATGACAGGGAAAATGCAATATTCTCTCCTTCGATTTATTGACCGTTTTTTAATAGAATGATGATTTAAAAACAGCCGGCGCTTCGTGCCGCAGACACTTCTGAAGGGCTTAGATGATCTAAGCCCTTCAGAAGTTTTTAAAAGCTCTTCAGAAGTGTCTGCGGCACGAAGCGCCGGCTGTTTTTAAATCATCATTCTATTAAAAACCGGTCAATAAATCGAAGGAGAGAATATTGGATTTTCCCTGTCATAATGAACAACCTCCTGTACATGACCATCAACTGGCTATCTGTGTTTCTTTTCAGTATAAAGTTAGCAACGTCTCAACATAATGATATCCTGAGAGATTCTGTACGCATGCTGTGTATGCTTCTCAAACCCAGTAGCGAACCATTTTTCGTACTTATTTAAGTCGCGGTCTTCCTGGCCTATAGCAGACCAACACTGATTCAGCATCATGAAATGCTTTAGCTGAAAAAATAACGTATTACCAAGGAGCTGTCAGGAGCACGGAGAGCATCACACCGCAAGTGAGATATCTACGAGACACGAGTGAATACCAAGACGTAGAAGAGATAAGCATTCTTCCAATTCAGCAATTGTGTGTAGAAAAAAATGACTCGATCATGCAAAAAGATCCATATACATCAACTTGCAATGTTTCTTAGAAACTTCACTTCATCTAACGAGCATATCTATTCCAGCATCTTTCAATCGAATATTTATTTACCTTGTACGAAATGCAGAATATTCATTCACAATAATTTTGGGTGAAAAGACCTTTGGGTCACTCGGTACATATGTGTTCTACTGAGATTCATGCATGCATTCAATTGAAATATACTGTTTACATTTCATGAGATAATGAAGGTGTCTAATGGATCATGCATTATAACATAAGAAATAACATGTTGAATGTCACTATGGAGGATGCGTTTGATAATGCATAGTGTCCGCATATCTCCCTGCAAAATTCTCGAACTGCCCAAAATTCTCACATTAAACCAGTCAATATATTCCGCATTCCACTTTCTCAAGACTATGTAATTAAGATAGATTCCTGACTTTGCATTTCATATTATTTTTATTGTCATTAATGCTTCATTTATTTTCTAATGTAGTGTTTTCTACTTCCATTGATATTCATAATGCTAATCTGATGGGTAAAAATTCTTCCGTCATCAATACGTGATAATGACAAGTAAAAGTTTATTACTGATTAAGTCGAAGAATTCAATCACTTGTCGTCATACCACTAGCTACTGGTCAAAACTTACTGATCAAAATCAACTTGTCAACCTGTCAACTGATCATGTCGAAGAATTGAAATCACTAGTTACTTGTCACTTGTCATAGCCCATGATCAGTGACCGAAGAATTGCCCCCAGGTTGATGACAGTCACTGAAACATCACAATTTTTGCGTGTTTTATGTTGAACTGGCTGCTCATTGTTCGATTGCTATGGTATTATGTCAGCAGATTGTGCCATTCATTAACGTTAGATGTTCTAATGCTTCCTTTCTAGTCAAACAGACACAGAATTAGATTGTTTAATCGTATCACTTTGCTAGAAGTGCAAACTGATTCAAACAGATGGTACATCCAGGAACTTAATAAGTGGGCAAAAAGAAATTTTTAATACCTTGCAGAGATAGGAAAAATAGTCATGCGTCGCTTGCGGATTGCTCTGAATTCCTTCAAAATGCTCCGATCGCCACGATTCCTTCAGATTCGAAGAATTCAGATCATTGAGCAAAAGTCTTCTCGATAATGTTGGGCCCTCCGATCATTTTAAAAAAAGTTAGCAGGCGCATGAAAAAACGTTCACAAACTTCTCTGTAGAACTTGACATCGTCTGTGTCTCTTTGCTGTGTGATCCGGTTGATAATAGTCACTGAAACTTTGTACAATTTGGCGTGTTTAATGTTGAACTGTCTGCTAATTGTTCGATTGCTATGGTATTATGTCAGCAGATTGTGCCATTCATTAACGTTAGATGTTCTAATGCTTCCTTTCTAGTCAAACAGAAGAAGAGACGACCTGGCCAACTCTGTGGTGGCGACAATTCGGTTACACCACTCTCGATAAAACTCGCGGTCGTATTTGGGACGTTTTGGGCTGTAGTTTCAAAACGAAGCATCGGATTGGAAAACGGATTTCAGATTTGGAATCAGCGTGATATTCTCTAGCTGTATGGTGAGTTTCAAGTCAATCGGAGAGAAAAAATTTCGCTGACGTCCCCCCCCCTCTGGACAGCTCGCTTCGATTTTGGCTTCCAGTGGACGGATTTAGTCGTGCCATAGCTCGTTTGAAAGCTAAGAGTGAGACAAATTCACTGAAAGAATCGGCTTGTTCCTATCTGTCTTCGTTTAGATGTGAGACGCCATTTAAGATTTTGGGACATTGGCGAAAAACGACAGAGTTAGAATTTGGGACGTTTTGGGCTCTAGCTTCAAAACGAAGCATCGGATTGGAAAACGGATTTCAGATTTGAATCAGCGTGAAATTCTCTATCTGTATGGTGAGTTTCAAGGCAATCGGAGAGAAAAAGTTTCGCTGACGTCTCCCCCCTCTGGACAGCTCGCTTCGATTTTGGCTTCCAGTGGACGGATTTTGTCGTGCCATAGCTCGTTTGAAAGCTAAGAGTGAGACAAATTCACTGAAAGAATCGGCTTGTTCCTATCTGTCTTCGTTTAGATGTGAGACGCCATTTAAGATTTTGGGACATTGGCGAAAAACGACAGAGTTAGAATTTGGGACGTTTTGGGCTGTAGCTTCAAAACGAAGCATCGGATGGGAAAACGGATTTCAGATTTGGAATCAGCGTGAAATTCTGCATCGGTATGGTGAGTTTCAAGTCAATCGGAGAGAAAAGTTTCGCTGACGTCCCCCCTCCTCTGGACAGCTCGCTTCGATTTTGGCTTCCAGTGGACGGATTTTGTCGTGCCATAGCTCGTTTGAAAGCTAAGAGTGAGACAAATTCACTGAAAGAATCGGCTTGTTCCTATCTGTCTTCGTTTAGATGTGAGACGCCATTTAAGATTTTTGGACATTGGCGAAAAACGACAGAGTTAGAATTTGGGACGTTTTGGGCTGTAGCTTCAAAACGAAGCATCGGATTGGAAAACGGATTTCAGATTTGGAATCAGCGTGAAATTCTCTATCTGTATGGTGAGTTTCAAGTCAATCGGAGAAAAAAATTTTTCGCTGACGTCCCCCCCCCTCTGGACAGCTCGCTTCGATTTTGGCTTCTAGGGGACGGATTTAGTCGTGCAATAGCTCGTTTGAAAGCTAAGAGTAAGACAAATTCAGTGAAACAAACGGCTTGTTCATATCTGTCTTCGTTTAGATGTGAGACGCCATTTAAGATTTTGGGACATTGGCGAAAAACGACAGAGTTAGAATTTGGGACGTTTTGGGCTGTAGCTTCAAAACGAAGCATCGGATTGGAAAACGGATTTCAGATTTGGAAACAGCGTGAAATTCTCTATCTGTATGGTGAGTTTCAAGTCAATCGGAGAGAAAAAATTTCGCTGACGTCCCCCCCCCTCTGGACAGCTCGCTTCGATTTTGGCTTCTAGTGGACGGATTTTGTCGTGCCATAGCTCGTTTGAAAGCTAAGAGTGAGACAAATTCACTGAAAGAATCGGCTTGTTCCTATCTGTCTTCGTTTAGATGTGAGACGCCATTTAAGATTTTGGGACATTGGCGAAAAACGACAGAGTTAGAATTTGGGACGTTTTGGGCTGTAGCTTCAAAACGAAGCATCGGATTGGAAAACGGATTTCAGATTTGGAATCAGCGTGAAATTCTCTATCTGTATGGTGAGTTTCAAGTCAATCGGAGAGAAAAAATTTTCGCTGACTCCCCCCCCCCTCTGGACAGCTCGCTTCGATTTTGGCTTCCAGTGGACGGATTTTGTCGTGCCATAGCTCGTTTGAAAGCTAAGAGTGAGACAAATTCACTGAAAGAATCGGCTTGTTCCTATCTGTCTTCGTTTAGATGTGAGACGCCATTTAAGATTTTGGGACATTGGCGAAAAACGACAGAGTTAGAATTTGGGACGTTTTGGGCTGTAGCTTCAAAACGAAGCATCGGATTGGGAAAACGGATTTCAGATTTGGAATCAGCGTGAAATTCTCTATCTGTATGGTGAGTTTCAAGTCAATCGGAAGAGAAAAAATTTTCGCTGACGTCCCCCCCCTCTGGACAGCTCGCTTCGATTTTGGCTTCCAGTGGACGGATTTTGTCGTGCCATAGCTCGTTTGAAAGCTAAGAGTGAGACAAATTCACTGAAAGAATCGGCTTGTTCATATCTGTCTTCGTTTAGATGTGAGACGCCATTTAAGATTTTGGGACATTGGCGAAAAACGACAGAGTTAGAAATAGGGACGTTTTGGGCTGTAGCTTCAAAACGAAGCATCGGATTGGAAAACGGATTTCAGATTTGGAATCAGCGTCAAATTCTCTATCTGTATGGTGAGTTTCAAGTCAATCGGAGAGAAAAAATTTTCGCTGACGTCCCCCCCCTCTGGACAGCTCGCTTCGATTTTGGCTTCCAGTGGACGGATTTTGTCGTGCCATAGCTCGTTTGAAAGCTAAGAGTGAGACAAATTCACTGAAAGAATCGGCTTGTTCCTATCTGCCTTCGTTTAGATGTGAGACGCCATTTAAGATTTTGGGACATTGGCGAAAAACGACAGAGTTAGAATTTGGGACGTTTTGGGCTGTAGCTTCAAAACGAAGCATCGGATTGGAAAACGGATTTCAGATTTGGAATCAGCGTGAAATTCTCTATCTGTATGGTGAGTTTCAAGTCAATCGGAGAGAAAAAATTTTCGCTGACGTCCCCCCCCCCTCTGGACAGCTCGCTTCGATTTTGGCTTCCAGTGGACGGATTTTGTCGTGCCATAGCTCGTTTGAAAGCTAAGAGTGAGACAAATTCACTGAAAGAATCGGCTTGTTCCTATCTGTCTTCGTTTAGATGTGAGACGCCATTTAAGATTTTGGGACATTGGCGAAAAACGACAGAGTTAGAATTTGGGACGTTTTGGGCTGTAGCTTCAAAACGAAGCATCGGATTGGAAAACGGATTTCAGATTTGGAATCAGCGTGAAATTCTCTATCTGTATGGTGAGTTTCAAGTAAATCGGAGAGAAAAATTTTCGCTGACGTTCCCCCCCCCTCTGGACAGCTCGCTTCGATTTTGGCTTCTAGTGGACGGATTTTGTCGTGCCATAGCTCGTTTGAAAGGTAAGAGTGAGACAAATTCACTGAAAGAATCGGCTTGTTCCTATCTGTCTTCGTTTAGATGTGAGACGCCATTTAAGATTTTGGGACATTGGCGAAAAACGACAGAGTTAGAATTTGGGACGTTTTGGGCTGTAGCTTCAAAACGAAGCATCGGATTGGAAAACGGATTTCAGATTTGGAATCAGCCTTAAATTCTCTATCTGTATGGTGAGTTTCAAGTCAATCGGAGAGAAAAAATTTTCAACATTTTTCGAAAAAACGACAGAGTTAGAATTTGGGACGTTTTGGTGTGTAGCGCCAAAACGAAGCATCGGATGGGAAAACGGAGGCCAGATTGGGATTCAGCGTGAAATTCTGCATCGGTATGGTGAATTTGAACGCAATCGGAGAGAAAAAATTTTCGCTGACGTCCCCCACCCCCCTCCCCCACCCCAGCCCCCCCCACCCCCCACAAACCCCCCCATCCTCCCCCCCCACTCCCCCCCCCCCCCCCCCCCCCCCACCCCCCCCCCCCCCCCCCCCCCCCCCCCCGCCCCCCCCCCCCCCCCCCCCCCCCCCACCCCCCCCACCCCCCCCCTCCCCCCCCCCCCCCCCCCTCCCCACCCCCCCCCCCCCCCCCCCCCCACCCCCCCCCCCCCCCTCCCCCCCCCCCCCCCTCCCACCCCCCCCCCCCACCCCCCCCCCCTCCCCCCCTCCCCCCCCCCCCCCCCCCCCCCCCCCCCCCCCCCCCCCCGTCCCCCCCCCCCCCCCCCCCCCCCCCCCCCCGCCCCCCCCCCCCCGTCCCCCCCCTCCCCCCCCCCCTCCCCCCCCCCCCCCCCCCCCCCCCACCCCCCCCCCCCCCCCCCCCCCCCCCCCCCCTCCCCCCCTCCCCCCCCCCCACCCCCCCCCCCCCCCCCCCCTCCCCCCCCCCCCCCCCCCCCTCCCCCCCCCGCCACCCCCCCCCCCCCCCCCCCCCCCCCCTCCCCCCCCCCCCCCCCCCCCCCCCCCCCACCTCCCCCCCCCGTCCGCCCCACCCCCTCCCCCCCCCCCCCTCCCCCCCCTCCCCCCCCCCCCCCCTCCCCCCCCCCCCCCCCCCGCCCCCCCCCCCCCCTTCCCACCCCCCCTCCCCCCCCCCCCCCCACCCCCCCCACAAAACCCCCCCCCCCCCCCCCCCCCCCCCCCCCCCCCCCCCCCCCCCCCTCCCCCCCCCCCCACGAGAGTCCCCCCACCCCCCCCCCCCCCCCCCCCCTCCCCCCCCCCGGGAGGGAGGGGTGGGGTGTGGGTGGGGGGGCCAACCACCCCCCCCCCCCCCCCCCCCCGCCGTCACCCCCCCCCCCCCCCCCCCCCCCCTCCCCCCCCCTTCCCCCCCCCCCCCCATCTCGTGCGTCCCCCCCCCTCCCCACGTCCCCCCACCCCCCCACCCCCCCCCCCCCCACACCCGCCCCCCCCCCTCCCCGCATCCCCCCCCCACCCCCCCCCTCCCCCCCCCCCCCCCCCCCCCTGAACCCCCCCCTATGGGGTGTGGGGCGACCCCCCCCCCCCCCCCCTTCCCCCCCCCCCCCCCCCCCCCCCCCCCCCCCCCCCCCCCCCTCCCCCCTCCTCCCCCCCCCCCCCGTCCCCCCCCACATATTCCCCCCCCCCCCCCCCCCCCCCCCCCCCCCCCCCCCCCCCCCCCCCCCCCCCCCCCCCCACGCTATCCCCCCCTCCGTCCCCCCCCCCCATCCCCCAGCCTACCCCCCGCTCCCCCCACCCCTCCCTCCCCCCCCTCCCCCCCACCCCCCCCCCCTCTACCACCCCCCCCTTCCCCCCCACCCACCCCCCCCCCCC